>JACEGR010001304.1:0-176151 GCA_014170235.1 Listronotus bonariensis
ATATATATATATATATATATATTTGGAAATAACCAAAATTCCATACTTAAAAGTAATTTTTAGTTAAGAACTATTTTTTTATAACAATTTGATATCTAATGGTTGCTTTTTAGGTTTTGGACCATGCAGAGCTTTTAATAATCTTTTTTCAAAAAATAATTTTAAAAAGTTTCTCATATGACGCCAACTTACGTAGACACACTGTATGAAAATCTAGACCAACTTACTTTAGTCCTAATGTGATACAAGTTGTCAAAAATCTAATCTGGTTTTAGTTCTTGTTTTATACAATTTTGTAAATAATAGCTGGTTTGGTTAGTTAAAAGTTAAAATCTGGTTTTTATTTTATTGTAAACTTAAGAGGAAGGTTTTAAGTCACCTGGGATTTTGTAATAAATTTAATGTACGTTTTTATACATTTTAAACATCTTGAAAACTATTTAAAAAATATATTTTAAAAGCAAATCATTTGCTTCTGTAAAGCTTTCCGTTTATTAAACTTGCAATTTATGTATGTGGTGAAATATTGCAACTCAATTTTGTGTATACGTTTAATTTGGATGACAATGTTTGATAAGCTATGTGACATCATTTTTAATTTAATATGGCAGAGCCAAGATGGCGGACTAGTTATTGTTTAATGCAGTCCCAGAATATGGGTAGGGCTTTCCGAGAGTAGACCTTAGACAAATGGGTGCAGACTTCAGAGAAAACTCTAAAATATCCAAACCTTGCTTTCCATCTGAACTATTAAAAGGATTGTCTATAGTAAGGCAAAAATTAAGTGACGTCACTCTAAATCCAATATGGCGAACTTGTCAAGATGGCGGACTAGTTAATTTTATTGTACTTCTAAAACATGGATATCAAATAAAAAACTTGTTGGGAGTAACTTAAAAAGAAAGTGACGTCACCTCAAATATTATATGGAGAACTCCTCAAGATAGCGGACTAGTTATTTTTAATGCACTTCTACACTATTAGTATCTAATGAAAGGGTTTACTGAGGGTAACTCAAAAATAAAGTAACGTCACTCCAAATCCAAGATAGCAGACTAACGTCTTTTATGCTTTCCTACAATATGGGTATCAAACGAAAGGACTTGCTGGGAATACGAATGGGAGTTAAACTTCGTTGCTGGAATATGTGTATATTTTACGGTAAACTAGGATTTTTGAAGTCTTCGATACAAATGCCCAATCGTATTACAGCTAGACTCTTCGAAATAAATCGGCAAACGCTTTGCAACAGTCATACGTTGAAAGAGATAAACAGACTGAGAAAAATGCCCAGAGATAACTAAAAAGTAATAAATAATTTAAAAGTTAAAATCGTTTTTAAAACGAGCTTTAATATAAATGCACTAAAACGAATAAAATAAACTTTTTCTTTAAAACTGTTACTATTAAAATTTAATCCAATTACACAGATTTAAACAATTTTAAAGCTAATCGCTAGCTTTATCTATATACAGGGGCTAAATTAACTTGCACACTTTTTAACTAATACTAACATTTTATCTGTTACGCCTATATTTTTTATTTTCAAAGAGCTAATAGGTAGATATGTTTTCTCTAGGTTTGCCAAATTTGATCAAATAGATTTAGACAGGACTGGACTTACGGGGCTTTTTCCAAAATACTGTATTTAGCTTCGTGGCAAAATAAATCTGATTTAGCTACAATTCAGCTAATACGTTTTTTTGTATAAAAACTATGGGAAATTATTTAGTAAAAGCGAATCTGTCAATAATTTAGAGATTTAGGAATTATAATTATTTTTGATAAATATTTGCTCCCTTTAAAACATGCATTTTTCTTGATTTTAAATGAGAATTTTTTTAGTGTCGTTTGAAAATCAAAAATGTGAAGTTACAATGGTTACTGAGTTGAATGCTGACCAAACTTAACAGTAAATTGATTAAAAATAAACGTATTAGCCTAAATGTAGAAAAAAATTGCAACGAAGTTAATTGCATTATTTTGGAAAAAGACCCGTAAGTCATGTCCTATTTAAATTTAATTGACCAAAATATATACACCTATTAGCCCTTTAAAAACATGAAAATTTGGATGAAAAGGAACAGAGATAACTTAAAAATCTCTTTTATTTAAACACGGACGTAAAAATATATGAAACAATAGACTCATTTTAACAAAAAATGTTTTTTATGTTTTTAAGGGCATGAACGTGCTTTTCAATTACCGAATTAATCTGCCCCACTTTCCTCTATTATTGTAAATTTAGGCTCGGTGCGGCCTTGGTACGAGTATGTGTGGCCAGACCCTAATGCTTCTATCGGAAACAACATCCAGATACAATTATCCGAACGTCGGCTTATAATAGGTTATTATAAGCAATACGCATACATCCGATTCTAAATCCGATCGCGAAATTGAATCGGACATCACGTCAAACATGTTACAATTCAGTTAACCTTCAGGTACGCGTGTCCGATGGTCTGAGTTAGCGGCCGGTCTTAATGGGACGATCGGACACGATTTTCTGGGGTTGACGGATTTATAATATGTTTGACATGCCATTTATTCTGACTTTTAATTGGATGTATGCATGGTGCTCATAAAAACCTAATATCTGCTGACCTTCAGATAATAATAATAAAAGTATTCAAAAATCGTGTCCGATAAAAGTAGAATGTGTACGGCCTTAGAGATAAAAGAAAACGTCTTATTGGAAGATTTAAGGCTTCTCCGGTTAAACTGTAAGAAAATGCATGAAAGACCATTAGAGTGGCACTTAAGTTATTCTATTGGGAATTGCTAGCTAGAAATTATTTTAACAATGCCAGAAGTGTAATTTACATAAAAATACTTTATTGTATAACATTATACTTTTTAAATTAATCACATATTTAAAATTATACCCTAAATAAAGTATTTTATTTTAATCATTGGGTTACCTATAAAAAGTTTTAAAATATACCATCTACGTTTTTTATTTTTAAGTTCTTGCACATTAAAATTGTCATTTTCACGATATTAACTTAAAAATTAAACGACTAAAGTCACTAAACTTTTTCTATTTAAGTTTCAAGAATCTTCAAGGACGACATAACAAAAGCTTTATTAAAATTTGTTTTTTATTATTTAGGCTTATTGTAATGTAAAGAACAAAAATATGATTTTTATGCCTAAATTATCTTAAATAGCCTGAACAAATAAATTAAACAATCGTATGTTTAAAAAATATGAAATTTAATACACGTATTTTTATTCGTTTTATAATCCGTTGCCATTTTTATATTTTATACAATTTAATACAATATTGTTTTTATTTGCCAATTTTTTTACAAGCATTACCTAGAGAGTTATAAGCGCTAAAATATATATATATATATATATATATATATATATATATATATATATATATATATATATATATATATATTTATTTATTTTATTATTAAATGTTCCAGACCCTTCTTAGTATAGTTATATCCTTCTAAAGAGTTATTAGCAAAACATAACTAGCATCACTTTGCCAATGTTAAAAAACGGATAAAGCCTGGTCCATTATTAATGTCTGGCCTACGGCTCATCTTATAAACTTTACCCGAGTTTATAAGATCGATTATATGAGCAAAGAACAACTAGAAAATAATAACTTTGAGTGTATTTCTTTAATGCACCTATTTTGTAAATAAAACTTTGAAAAATAAAATTGATGCAAAAATAACAAATTTAAAAGCAAAATTGGCAGATGAAAATTTTAAAACGGCTGCTGGACGCCATCTTACCCAAAAAATATAATGGAAAAGGGGGTCTTGTGGTACATCATTTTAAAGCTCTTGATGATTACTTTATAACTCTTAAATATAAAGTCAGTACCTCTACCAACTACCAAATAGCGGTATTTTAAAAATTACTTGATTACCTGATTTAAAAGGCCATATGTTTGAAACTAATAAAGATTATTAATAGATTGGTCATAAATAAAACTTCCACAACATATAGACTGCTGCTTAATTTAACTGCAACTGGATTTTTTTGGTAAATTTCAAATCTTTATTACTCTTAACTAAAATGCATTAACTAAACGCGGTTTTTATTGTTTTGTTGGTAAACTATTTTGGAAAAAGTTGGCTATTTCAATGTGAGTAAAGTTTTTCTTGTTTTTATTATTCAGAGTATAAAAGAAAAGTCCAATTATTTACCAAAACTTTGCCAAAAGCGACATTCTAATTGGTTACCGCGGAATCATTCTCCAAGCTCTTGAAACGACGTGAATTTTCTCCACGTCTACGTCCGCGCTATGTAGGGTCATGTAGCGCGCTATTCGGCGCGGCGAATTGTTGCAAGTCTGGACGCAGCATAAGGATGCTTTTGTCGAGCCGCGCTGCTAACCTCCCTCAAAACGTCTCCAACATAAACACAGACTTAGAATTTTAATTTAAAAAATAATAATAACGCGTCATTAGCGTCGAAAGGTTAATAAATTTTATCTTGGTAAATAATAACTTGAGTTTTCGTGAACACCGCTTATTTTGTATGTGTGAAATCGGAAATTTGCAAAAGTTATAAATAGCGTACATTTTTTTCTAAATCCTTTTTTTACTAATCAGAGGATCGTAATGCATGGCTGTAATGATTTGTAATTCGGCTTATTTTAGGGCATTTATTGATTAGTTTAGAACACACGGTCACATTTTTGTTTTAACTTATGATATTAAAAAAAAACATATAAAGTGTTTCAAAAAGGATGTCTTTCATATTTGTAATTCCCTCTAAAAACTTTAATTCAATTTGGTACACAGCCACTACACATTAAAAGGCATTTTTGAAGAAAATATATATATATATATATATATATATATATATATATATATATATATATATATATATATATATATATATATATGTTCTGTAGTTTGGCGGATTCATTTTAATAGATATGGTATTTATTTGGGTACATAAAATAAAATTGAAAGTACTAAAAAACCAGAAAAAAAATATTAAACAAGTAAAAGATAATTAAAAATCGACGTTTCGGTGGCAAATCTGCCACCGTTGTCAAGATAAATGTAATAAAAATACTAAAAATAAAAACTTTCTATTATTTAGGTTTTAAAATTCACTATTTTTCTGTTTTTGGGATATTCTGAAAATCTGAAAAACTTAATATAACCAAACAAACATGTTTTGACATTTAATGTCAAAGTTTTTCCAGATTTTTAGAATATCCCAAAAAAAACAGAAAAATAGTGAATTTTAAAACCTAAATAATAGTAAGTTTTATTTTTAGTATTTTTTATTACATTTATCTTGACAACGGTGGCAGATTTGCCGCGAAACGTCGATTTTAATTATCTTTTTACTTGTTTAATATTTTTTGGTTTTTAGTACTTTCAATTTTATTTTGGCGTGTACCCAAAATAAATACCATCCAAGTATATATATATATATATATATATATATATATATATATATATATATATATATATATATGTATTATATATATTAATTTTTATGGCGTTCGAGCGGCATTTAAAATAATTATTTTTAAAGAAAAACTATTCTGAAGCCTTTCTTCACATGTTCCCATGACTATGTTGTAAAAATTTATTAAAAATGCCTTTTGGTGTTTTGGTAAAAGTGGCAAGATTTGTTATTTTTAAGAACGCAAGAAACCACATTTTCAATCTTTTCTTACATTTTTAAAAACACTGTTATAAGAAAGTCTTCGAAACATATAAACTTGCGGAGAAATATTTCATATTTTATCAAGTAAAAACCATTTATATTTATGGTAAACATAAAAAGCAGTCGCACACTATATTTTTCTTTAAAATTTTTATTTCAAATCTTGCTTTAACGCCATTGAAAAAAAATAAATAAAAAAAAACATTAAAAAATGCCTTCCTATGTGTAGTTGCTGTCTACCAAATTTCATTAAAATTTTTAAAGTGACGTAACGGATATAAAAAAAAGATATATTTTTTAAGGTTTAACACCATGTATCTTAAAAGTTGGGACAGTAAGAATATAGGTTTATTTAAACATTTTGCGTAACATCATCTAAAGATTCACACAATGCTTTCCCTTAAAAAAATATAAATGCAAAAGCTATAATTTTTGAAACTCTCTGTACGTTTTTTTTTCCAAAATTATTATTTACAGAAAAAATGTTAACTTGTGTTTTAAATTAATCGACAAATGCCATAAAATAACCCGAAATACAAATTAATACGACGATGCATTCAGAAAAAGATTATACCTATTTACGCCGTCGATGCCTTTTTTAGAAAATTAAAAAACCGTCTTGAAAATAACGTCCATATCTTTTACAAATTGCAAAAAATAATTGAAATCTTACATACAGAATATGTGGTGCTCACGAAGACTTTAAGATGTTATTATTTACCAAACTAATTGAGTTACAGTTGCAGTTAAATTGAGCAGCATTTTAGTACAGATACCCATATAACTTTACTCGTATGTGCCCCAGGATATAAACAACACAAGCTGTCTATCTTTAAAATTAAGTCTAAAATAATCAAGGAACTCTACATTTTCAGAAAATTAGTTTGTGTAGTTTTGCTACATAAACTTAAGCTTTAACGGAAAGTCAGTTGTTTCAACACAACACTAAATTTATTGCGACATTACGTCGTTTTATATTGTTGTGTTCGTTCCTTTCCAAGCGGATATATTTCTTTAAAATTAGTATCATGTTTCATAACTTTTTAAACATTATTCTTAGTTATAAAGTTTTATTCTTTTATACTAATATAGCTGAATTACTTAAGCAAAAATATTGGGTCAACCTCGGAATGAAAGACAATAAGCTAGAAAGTTGTATACACCTTCCTTTTGGCGTTCTTTAATCCTTAATTAGTCGCGCGGTGTATTTTGCACACCAATCTTAAAAAAGACATCACCATTTGCTTTAAAAACCGATTTCTGTGTTCATGTATCTTGGCAGAAGGATGTCGTTGATGTGTTGTGGCGGTTTTATTAAAAAATAGTATTTAGTTGATACATTATCGATATTTGTTTGTGAACGGTGCCTAAAATACACTGCGCGACTAGTATTTATGTCAGTATTATCTGACGCAGTATTTTACATTTTTTTTATTTATTTATAAAACTAAAGAAGTTATTAAAAATGTATACAAATACATATTTAACTTTGCGTTCCAAGGACCAAAGACCAGTAAAAATTTCCAAAAGTTGACCAACTTTGTCTATATACCAAATTATTTTGATTTGTTTTTATTTTAAAGAAATATTTTGCTTTAATAAGCTAGAATTAATAATTTACAAATTAAACATTTTTATATAAGAATATGTAGTATTAAACACGTTATTTGTTGCACATGTTTGCAAAAAGTAGCATTAAAACACCTAACTTTTTATTGGTGTATTAAATACGCCTCGCGACCAATATAGTGGTAAAATTCTTGGCGCGCCCAAAGTCGATCTATATAGGGTCGCGACATTCGGCCATATTGCTTTGACGTATTATGACGTCACATCTCCCATTTTTCGGTCATGTTGTTCAGTGCCGGAGATATACAGTTTATTGTATTAGTAGAACAACCGTTTACACAAAAGTTTTTAATTATTATTAAGTTGTAAATTCTTTTACTTTAAATAAAATCATTTGGAATTACATCTTTCAACAAATATCACTTCCAAAACAATGCAAAATAAAATGCGCAAATTCTAGACGCCACTCGATTGATCATTAGCTTTGATTTTACCCAGTCTTGCCAACTTTTCTCCGTGGAGTGCCCTTCCTTGCGTCCCCGACCTCGAACCGCCTAAAAGTTGAGGATGTGTCGCAACCTTATAAATATAAACTAACCTTGGGCGCGCCTAACTAAGGGTTAAGTTGTGTCAAAAGTCTCATAAAATATCGTGTCTGCGTCGTTAGTTCTTGATGGTCAAATGTCAAAAATATTGTTTTTTTTGCGATTTTCTCGGTTTCTACCTCAAATGATGTTAACGCTTTACCATTTTTGAGATAGAGGGGAGAGCCCGCAGCCCTCATAATTTTTTAGTTATATCATAAAATAGTTAAAGTGCTACCCTCATCTGAAGATCACCAACTAGCCTTGGAGTAATTTAATTTTAAATCCTTTATCACTTTAACAAGAATAATAATTTTATTTTAAAGAATATATTAGTACTTATAATTTTTTTGAATAATTGACTTTTATATTCTTTTGGTTTTATTATTAAAAGAAAACACTAGCTCCTCAAAATGTGTATCAGTGTATTAAAAAAACCTAACATCTATATTTTCAACAAAAGCTAAATAATATTTTATTGATTTTTTATTTACAATTTCTTTTAATTAAGTAATGTACCTAAACTGTATGTTTTACCTGTCAACGGCAGTCCTCTATGGTTTAAATTCTCCTAGATAGATACCTTTTTTTATGAAAAGAATATCAGCATCATTTTTTCCTTGTTTGGTTAGTATATCTACATTTTTTAACTTTTTAATAAGCATATCAGTAAGTTTGGTGTTATTATTTCGATATAAAAACCATATTTCTGGCTCATTGGCACAATCATTGTTTTATCAAAAGAAGCTTCATAGGATTAGGAAAAAGTTGCAGTTCTTTTTGAAATGTTCCATTGCTTTTATGTTTTTAGCGAAGTCCGGGTATTCGTCACCATTTTTGGTCCATGTTTTCTTTGTAAATACATAACGTATTTATCTAATACAACGGAAAAAGTATCGCCTTTATTTTACATGATGCGATGCAGAAGAAATCCACTATTAACTTTAACAGTTTTTAAAATTAGTTGACGGTAAAAGACACACTATAGGTACCTTTCTTTACTAGTTAAAAAATATTAATAAAAATTTTAAATAGAAGTTTTTATCCATATAGTAACTGTGTATATATTTTTTCTGTTTTCTGGTAAAATAAAAATAATTTGGCTTTTTTTAACCAAGACGTTAATGTTATAAAAAATTACACTTTTACACATTTTGAGAAGCTAGTCTGGTACTGTAATTATATAACAAAAAGAATTTAAAAGTGTATTATTAAAAAAATAATAGTACCAATATATTCTTTATAAAGAAAATTATTATTCTTGTTTAAGTAATATAGGATTAAAAATTAAATTACTGCAAGGCTAGGTGGTAATCTTTAAATTATGTTATTAAAAAATAGATATATTCTGGAGAAAAGCCGACTAATTGGAAAGATCAATTAGTTGACTATATGATATTTTTTAGATGTTTAATAATATTTAAAACAACTTTAACTTGGGTAAATTATGAGAATTAATTAATTTATGTTTAATCTTGTCCACTAATAATGTATTTAAATTTATATGTATATATGAAATGCAATTAAATACTATGTATTTATTATTAAATATTATAAAATATTTATTTCATACATAATTTTAATGTTCTATTTACGTTATAGAAGGTATTATTCGCCGGAATTCACCATCGGCCTTGTATCATGGTATATGGCTGAGCGATGCGGGCTCTCCTCTATTGCAAAAATGGTTAAGCAATTAAAAAAATATTTAATACGAAAATTGTAGAACATTTTACGCTCTACAACTTTAGTTCCAAGTGTTAACATCATTGGAGTAGTAGAAACCGAGATAATCGTAAATAGAAAACAATTTGTTAACATTTGACCTTTAAGAACTAACGACGCAGACACGAGATTTTATGAGACTGTTGACATAAATTAAGAAACGCCAAAAAGAAGGTGTATACAACTTTCCAGTTTATTATCTTCCATTTCGAGGTAAAACGCTTATTAAATTGGGCTAATATCTTATTCTAAATTTATATACCTGGATAGAAAATTCTTTTAAAAAAGATTAATATTTTTATCCTTATTTAATCAGCTTTTATACCTAATCTGTATGTCTTAAAGAAATTACTTTTATGAACACACGATTTTATTTTATATAAAATTAAACCAGTATTTTAGTAATAAATTTGTAGGTACTTAAAAACGGACAAGCAATTTTAATTCGTTTTAGCAAAAAAATAAACGTTTCTATCTATTTATTTTTAAAAACAAATAAATTTTAAGAAATATTTTATTTTAAATACAACATAGGGCAGAAGTATACAATTTTAACTAAAACAAAAAATATGTTTTATTTAACTAATATGCATAAATGAATACAATCTGCGAATGGAAAAGACAAATTATAATAAGAATGTATTTTTAGATAAAAATATAAGTTGCAATTGCAAAAGCCTATTTAATAGTATGTCTAAATGTGGTAGACAATGCATTATCATTTATATTAAAAAGGTTCGGACTTCAATTGTCTTTATTTCATATATTTACACAACGTTTCAAGCAGAACTATCTCTATCCGTTTTCAATTGTAAACTTCTTTTAATATTTACCTATTTAAAAGTGTTTTAAACTATGTGTTTTTTACATAAACGCGCATTCATTTATATAAAATATTTGCAAACTAATTTAAAAAGACAAAATGAAAACAGCTTAGATTCTGTCAAAGTCTTGCGTTCAAATTATATTATTATCCAGTATTAAATGTAAAACCCAGAATTTAATAAATTCTGTCGTCACTCAAAAATATAAAATCTTTTTACTATAAAATTAAATGTACAATAGAAAAAATAACAAACTTTTAAATATAAGCAAATAAATAGATATCATTTTTAATATTATTCATTTTTGTAATTATTGTTATTACGTTTTTTGTGTTTTTCTTTTTAATTTTAAGACAGCCTAAAATAAATAAAATGAATATTTTACTTTTTTAATCATATGAGTAAGGCACTCCGCATATAAGTTGAGAAAACAGCGACGAGACCGAGATTCGACGAGCTTTTAACAGTATGTACGCATATATTCGTGTTTGATGTGGCGGCAACCGTACAAAGACGAGCATTCGCTAATGGTCATTTTTTACTATATTCTCAGCGAACGAAATGATGGGTCGATCGAGAAGCGCCGATGTTCCTCGAACCCGACCTAGACAGGGCAAAAACTACCCCTTTGGATTATCCCACCGGGTCAAAGAGTGCCATAATAGAGCCCTCTAAGACAAGTACGCAAGAACCTGAATCCTACCAAACATAACTTACAGACAAAAAATAAAATATTTTCTAAACTGACAGGTCAAATTCCTTTGCAATTTCGTTCCAAACTTCTTCTGTGTAATCTTTTTGCAAATATTTTTTAAAAGTATAATTAAAAAGTACAGGACGTTTATCAACCTTCTTCACAAATCGAATATTAAACAAGTTCATCTTTGGTTCAAAATTTTTTGACGTAACACTTATATTCCCGTGTAAAAACCAGACATTGTTATATAATTTACATACTGTTAACAAATACAAAATGGTTCTGTATGGAATTTGTTTATTTAAGAACGCAGATTGCTGAGATCGGGCAGGCTTATATGCCTACGTGCAGTCGAAGTCTGTAAAAATCGCGCCTTGTCGCTGTTTATCCATGTGCGGAGAACCTTGATCGGCAAATGTGGTGTAGTTCAGTATTTCTTGTATGATTCTGTAAAAAAAACTAACAAGTAAAAACATTTATTTTCCTAACGAGTTTGCAAAGTAATACTTTCACGCACTCAAAAGCAGTTAGACGAACGACGCAAGGCGGAGTTTGGATAAGCAGGAAAGACACTTTGCTCAAGTGTTAGAAACAATATTTTCTCTGTAAGTATTATTATTATTTAACGTCAAATAGTATTTGTCAGTTTTCGCGTTTATTTGTTGTAGCTTTGACAACCAATTACATTTTTTACGTTAGATAGCGTGCGCAAAGTTCAACTTTACGCACGTAAACGAGTGCAGAAGAAAAGTACTTTGCGCAACCGAGTAAAAAAAAGTATTTTTAGAAGCGTTAGAAACACTTTGTTTTTTACAAGGGAAATAAAAACAAAATTATAAAAATTAGTCAATTTATTTTATTATCATTACATAATATTTAGAATAAATTTGTTAGAGTATTTAAAATACCACCAAAAACATAAATGTGAAAAATGTAAACCAAGGTCAATACTAGAATTATGCTTGGCTTTGAGCTTCGCCGTAAAAAGAATGGAGATCCTAATGAGTACCAGTTCTGTACAAAATCTAAATTTGTACTTATAGAAACAAAATAACATCAATACATCAGTTATTTTAATAAGTTATTCAAGCCTTTAAAAATATTTTTTAAATTTTGATAAGAAATGGCCTGGTCAAATCTAACATTCATTAAGATCACACATTTTTAAATAACAGCAATTGTTATTGGTATTAAATTAAACAAAGAAATAGAGCTTCATAGTTGTTTATAATATTATTTCGTTACATAAAAACATATTTGAATTTTGTGCAGAACTTGGCACTCATTAATATCTTCCCCACCTATCTTTTTGCGGCAAAGCCCACAGCATAATTTTAGTGTTGAACTTAGCTCACCTTTTTTATATTCAAGTTTTTGGTAGGATGTCATTATTTTCTCGCTATTTGGTTAGCGGTGCCTATGTTGTGCGTTTCTCAGGAGTGCCTTGTATGTGGATTTACTTCTGTGTTATGTGGCACTTCTCGCGACGCCGACGGCACACGTCGTTGGCCGGTCGTTTAGCTCGTATTACAAGTTTTTTGTTTACCACTTATTTTTTAATTTAATTTTTATAATTTTGTTATACAGTGTGTCCCAGAATAGGTATTACAAGAGGACAAATGGACCAAAAATTTTGGAATTATTAAACGTCCTTTTTGAAAAAACTGGTCGCATGGTCCAAAACTGGTAAATACAAAATTTTACTTCAATGGGTTATAAACAGGCGGAGTTATAACTAAAAATATGAAAAATGACCAAGGATATAAGTACCTTTATTTAGAAAAAAAGGACAAAATTGTATAAGTAAATATTGTAGTTTACATTATAGTTAAAGAATGAAGGTAAAAAAAAATGTTTTTTTTTTAATTTTTAACATTATGCATTAATAGTTTTTAAAATATTTGGCCTAAGGCAGCGAACTTAAAAAAATAATTTAAAATCATTAAATTTTCTTTTAAATTTTGTTTCTTCTTGTCTATTATTTAAGTTGTTATGCGTATGTCGTATGTAAAAATTTACATTTGTTTTTACTGTTATGCTTTAACTTCTTTTGGCATAAAATTTAATTCTCTACAACATTTACTTTTACAATTTTTTCTATTTTTAAAAACAAAAGTTGTTGGCACCTGGGCAATTTTTATATTTTTATTTATAACTTGACCTGTATAGTACCAATGGAAATACAATTATTTGTATTTATTAGTATTACGTAAGTAGATTTATTTCAATTAATAACCCCCTCCCCCATGTCATCAAATTAAGTAAGTCTTACCCCGCTCCCATGCTTACGTAAACATTTTTTATATATGCATTTTTATTTTAATGTATTTCGTCTTTTTATTGTTTTTTAAGCAGCACTTATAATTTTAGAAATAGGAAAATAGGCATAGGATAGAGGGCTTCAACGCACAAAAATATTAATTTAAACAAACTTTACTGACCATATTTAACATAGAGCAAGGTACAAATATTAAAATATTAATTAATATTACGAACAGAAAAACGTTCTTGGTTTGTATATTAATGTTTACATTAAGCCATTCAAATACAGAAATTAAAAAAATATCATGGTTTAATATACCAGTCGACAGAGTCAATAATAAGCAACAAGTCTGTCTTATGAAGGCAGTGTTTCCATCCCACAGAGTAAACATCCCTGGAGATGCCTTGAGCAATCGCTGGTAAAACGTCGGTAAACGATTTCAATTTGACGCGGTCCAAACTCAAGAACCACGATTCCTCGGTTCTAGTACTTATACCTCAATTGGTTTTAACAGTCACCTTATAAAAAAATCATAGTAGATTGGATTAATTCTTGGTCACAAATTGCAATTATTTTTAATTTTCTTAGAAACAATATCAAATTCCTTGTAGAACTGCTTTGTAATTTAAATTTACGCTACACTTTGTTTCCTAACTGTAAACTAACCAGTAAAAAGCTACTGCTGACGTAATCCCAATCTAGACCCCCACCCCCATGTAATCAAAAATAAGCTAAACCAAGACCCCTTGCCCCCTATAGTGCTTACGTAATACTTGTACGGCCCCTTTTGGACCATGTGACCAGTTTTTTCAGAATTTATTTTTAAAATTCAAATATTTTTAGTCCATTTGCCCTTTTAAAACACCAATCCTGTGATACACTGTATATAGCAAATATAATAATAGATATATTAGTATAGTTTCAAATATCTACTTGTAGAGGTTTAAACGCTACAATGAAAAAAATTGTATGGGGACTCCTCCCCAGTTTTTTATTTCTTCATAGTTTTAAATTTTTTCCACGCTAACACACAATTTCCGAGGTGTATTTCAAATATCATCTTTCTCGGTCATCTGGAAGTGAGATAGGTTTTTATTCTATATATTAGTTAGTTGGCAGAAAATTGACGAATTTATGACCTTTATACTTATATCTTTATAACCGTTTAACCTAGCTTTATAAAATTGGGGTTCTAGTTGTCCCTATGGATAGAAATAAACCATAGTTTCATGTGTTTGCGTTAAATAGGTTTTGGGTTATGGTATATTACATGACACTAAGTGGTTCATGTAATATTACACTCGGCGCTGGTTCTCTTGCCTAAACTTGGCTTGTCTAGATTTTATAAATTTGCCGTTCAAATTCGTCAAATTCGTATTCTAGGACCAGATTTGCCACATCTAAAAAAAAATCAAATTTTGTCTTTAAAAATTATGTAAAGAGTTACATTTTTCGCACTTTTGTAGAAAAACGATTTTATCTGATAAAAACTAAATCTGCAAAAGTTCCTTACAAAACTAGATTATTGGTCTAAACCTGCTTTTTATGCTTTTGTGGTTGACAACAGCTGCAATTAGGGTGAAATAAATCTTCATTGCAAACAAAAGACCTTAAAAAGCTCTTGAATACCATATTTAATTACAAGGAGTTGTTGAAAAACTCATGAATAATTTAATTAATAAGTAGACTAATTATACCCTTATATAACAAAATAATGACAGTAAAAGTAATTATTATAATTTGAAATGCAATATACGAAACGTAAATTGTTAATTTAAAAAAATATTTAATCAAATCGTGGTAGAAGGTCATTAATATATTTTTATACAGGGTATCCAGAGCTTATGTTAAATTTGTTAAAAGGAAAATATTACATTTTAAGAAAAAGAAAAATATACATGTTGTTTCATTTAAACTAACAGAATTTCCCTACATTGGAACATCGGCCATTTTGTTTTTGGAATGATGGAATGTCATAACCAAATGGTAAAGATATGATAAAAAGCTTTTGAAAATCTAAGGCTTTTACGAAAATCGCATCGTAGTAACTTTATTTTTGTAAAGTTATTTACGATTAAAGTAGGTATTATGGGTCGGACACCCTGAATTTTTTCACTAGCATTATTTTTGGAGGATATCTTTAATGTAATTTAGAAATGTTTTTAAAAACGTAGGGTTATTAAAGTTTTGTGTACTTCTGTACAAATCATTTAGTAATTATTTGCTATATTTGTTAATTGTCCAAAGGTAAAAAAAGGTAAATATTGGAGGCAGAAAAAGCTTTATAAGCTAAGTTTAAAAAAAAATATACAGACTTATTTATTGTGTTACGTAGTACTTTTTAATTTAATAACCTATCTTTTTTTGTTACATTATTTAGTAAAGATTTTATAAAAGGTAAATAATAAATAATAAAACTAAAATACTTACTACAAACCTAATACTTGTCATATAAATAAATAAATTCAGTAGGTATATGTTACAAAAACGCCTAAAAGAAGTTGTTTTTGAATTAGTTAAGAAGCTATACATTCCAGTTTAGTTTTTTACTGATTAAACCTAAAAATAACATCTTAAAAAATTAATGTAATATAAATGTCTGGGCAAAATTTATATTTTAACTTTGATAAAGAAAGTTTTATGGTGCTTAAAAACGATTTTGATTATATAGATACATAAATAATATTTTATATAGACAGAAAGGGGGTCGTTTTATTAAAAAAAACAGAAGGATAAATAAAATAGGATTCTTAATCTGGGTTTGTGGTCTTTAAATATGTAGAAATAACAAAAATTGTATAACACAAACAATGACAAATATATTTATTTAGTATAATAGACCAAATATAGTTATTAAAATTTTATGTTGTTGATAAAAAAACTTTTCCATTTTTTAATTTATGGGTTAAAGACATGTAACTACCTATTAACGGTAAATTAACACCTATTAAATTATGAACAGCACTAAAAATATGTATTTAAAAGTTCTTCCTTTTAACAATCATAAATTCTTTAATTATTATTGTCTTGTAGGGTATTATAAAAAGAAGACGTTTGTAAAAAAGTAATAAGTTACAAATATTATTTTTGCGGTAGTTTGAAAAACAAAATTTAAAGTATGTTACGACTGAATTTAAAATTTAACCCCTTTGACCGTCAAAAAAATGTATCCCCTTCTCTACTGGGCATCATTGGGCAGGATTAATTAGTCCAAACATAAAATGCACTAATGCACACGTAATTGCATTTTTTTTTGAAAAACCTGTATTTTCTGCATTGTTTCCTAACCCTTTGTTTTTACCAGTTGTTTAGCTAGGTATACACCTGCCTCATGCAATCCTACAAATATAACTTAATCTTAGCACCTAAATCACATTGTGTTTTAAAATTAACAGCTTTTAAACAAATTATTTTAATAATAAACTATGTGGAGAAGTACAAGGCAACATTTTGTGTTGGTCAAAAACTAACCGGCAAAGAATGCTGTATGAGAATAGTGCCTGGGTCAGTAATGAAAGGGACTTTATAATAAGTATCCTTTTAAAACCTTTGTAAGGGGTTTCTTTTGAAAGCGTCACTTTTTTGTCGGACAAATTTACCACAATGTTTTATATGCAATTTTTAAACATTGTGCCAAAAACCGCAACGGTTGCAGTCACGTAACCCGTCTAGTCCGATATCCAAAACATGTGTTTGAGCCTTAAGGTTTCATGACTATAGCCCTTACCATTTTTGGCACAATGTTTAAAAACTGCATGTTGAACGTTGTGGTAAACTTGTACAACAAAAAAGTGACGTGTTCGGCCAGTCCCCAGAAACCCACTTACAAAGTTTTTAAAAGGGTTCTTATCATAAAGTTCATTTCATTACTGACACGGGCACTACAAGGGTTTTTTTCTAAACAAAAAATAAATACGCTTTCAACATAGCATTTAACTGAATAATAAATATATGTATGTTTAGTTGTTTTGTCAGTGTATTACCCAGACAACGCAAATTAAGCAGTTTTAAAAATCCCTCTTAACAGGTATTATTTCTGCTTTTGACATATTAAACTATACGTGTAAATGGATAAAACTTTACAAAAATAATTTACTAACACTCACCTATTTTTAATTTTTGTAGGGCCCAATGGACATAGCAAATAATTTCAGTAAAATTTAAACTAGAAAGATAATCTTCAAAACTTGTTTTTGCAAATTACCAATTTTCCTAACTGAATTTAAAATATTATTTGTTTTTAATTTTGCTGAATAAAAATGTATCTATGTGAAATGTGTAATTTTTGAAGAGCAACAACAGGACCGTCTTTAGAAAAAAATTAAAAGATAAAAAAATCCAAAACACTTTTTAGAGAGGGATGATTTTAAAAATAAAAGAAACATTGTTTTTAAAAAAGCTTGTTCATTTATTCAGTATCCTTTTGATCGATAATATACAGAATGTCCACGGATGGGGTTTACAAGAGAGGAGTTTAAAATTATTTTGCTTATTAAAAAACAAGAATAACGAAAAGAAAATGTTGATTTTGTAAACAGGGTACGCAAAAACCTAAAAAACCTATTTTTCTCTAAGAATAAACCACCTTTATTTTACATTTTTAAGCTAAATTTTAATTAGAAATTTTTTTAAGAATAGCATTTGGAATATTATCAATGGTACAGGGGTATCCAAAAGTTTTATGAAAATGATTTTAGAGCCATTAAAAATAAATTATTTTAATTTTTTATAAATAAAAATTACAACAAAAACTTTTATAATTTGCTGATACTGTGTGACCTTATTTTTTTAATTTCTCCTCAACACAAATTATGGAGTTTAATAAAATTTTGTATTACTATTTTTTCGATTACAAACAATATTCTAAATAAATTTTTCTAATGAGATTTTGGACAAAAATGAAAAATAAAGGTAGTTTACTTTATAGAAAAATCATGTCTTTTAAGTTTTTGCAAACCCTGTATACAAAACCAACATTTTCTCTTTGTGAATCATGGGTTTTTTACAAGCAAAAATTTTAATAAAAAATAACTTTTTTTGAGGTGTAACATTTTCAGTCCATCTGTTCTCTTGTGCATTCCATTGACATTCTGTTTATAATAAAAATAAAATACTTAAATACCTTTGACCAAAATTGACTTGTGTGCCTCAACATTTAGGTATTCTTTTTTTAATATGATTTTAATCTAAACTAAGCCTGGCTTTGAGTTACTGGATGTCAAGTTATATATTTACACTCCACTTAACTATAAAATATAAAAATCCTTTTTGTAAAATCATTTTAATTAAAATATTGGTGGTATGTGGTATCAAATTTTTAGTAAAAAAATACTGTTTCGTATTCGAATACTGAGTATTCTGAATAGTATCCATAATACGCTTTGCCGGTATTCGAATACATTTGTGTGTTTAGTATTTGGCAGAAACCTTTTTTGGTTAGTGTTCAAATACTTAAGAAGTATTTGATTAATATTTTTTGGAGTATTGAAATACCGGTGTTCCAAGTATTCGAATACCGAATGTGGAAGCAGTATTCGAATACCAAAATAATCATGATTGGAATACCGAATACCAAAAGAGAAGGAAAAAAAAAGAAAAAATGAGGTAAGGACTTTTTTTATGCTCTTCAAATTTTTAAGCATCAATTTATATCGTTTTTTTTCTAGAATTCGATTCATAATTTTTTTAGTATCTGAATACCGATTCCGAGTATTCATGAATACCGAGTATTCGACTACTTTTTTCTTCCAAGTATTCCACTATTTGGTGTTTGAATACTCAAATTCTTCTTTTTTCCGGTATTTGTATTCGTATTTGAATACCGATTTTTTGTAATCGACCCAACTTTGTTTCGTAACACCTCGTATAAAAATAATTATTGTTTTTATACCCTTATTATTAATGAAATTTGAATATGGTTACAAAAACGACCAATTTTAACTTGACATTGGGCGCATTGAGGAGTACTCAGTCGCTAAACAAACCAAATTAAATAATCCTAACTTTAAAATAAACTCATTTTTAAAAGTCTGTAACAAAACCTTTAGACTGTTATAGTAAGCAACCTTCAATCTATTTAAAAATGGACTTCAAACCATAAATACGATGTTACAACTTTAGACGGGTCTGTAAAGGCTTTGAAAAACAAAAAGAATATATCATCCTTATTTTTCCTAAACTACTTGGGCTAACATTTACCGTTTTATCCCATTCTTGATTCAAAAGTTTAAATTGTTTGAGATTAAATGTCAAAAAGTAGTACATAGAGTGTTATCGTACTTAAAATGTTATTTTCTATTAAAATAAGTAAAATAAACCAGGTATCTCATTTAAAATAAAAAAGTCATGGTCGTTTCCAAAAGTAATAAAAAGGCCTAGGGAAGGTCCGAGAATCCCCGCTCACTTAAGCTAAATTAAATATTGTGAAGTATTAGTTACATATTAGTCTTCTCCTAAGTAGCGATTAAAACGGGCGTTGATTACTTTAATATATTGTGTATATTAAGGTATGCCTAATTTTTGGATGGGTCAACAATTTCAAGAAAAACTGTTGTTTTTATGGCCCTACTTATGGGCGAAGATGCCCAGTTGGATAACACCGCCCATCTAAGGCGGATAAGGTTTCCCATTAATTTATATATGTTTTACCATAAAATAAAAAGTTTTAAAATAAGTAAACCACAAAACTTTTTATAAAATATTTATTATTAGTTCTGAACATTCTGATACTTCGAAATAATAAAATTATGGGCATCAGACGAAAAGGTAAAACCCAACAAATTTTTTTACCACATTTAATATAAAAATTAGCTAGATAAATTACATAAGTATTATAATTATTTACAAAATTTCAAATATATACACAGCTAAATCGCAAATATTTGCTTTGGTACCACCTTAGCAAAAGTATTTTTTCTGGGCGGTCTTGCCCGATTGCGCAAATTTTCTTTTAAAAACCTTACAAAACATCGTATTTTTATTTTGCTTACTAAAAAATTATTAATCACCTTCATCCGCAAATCAGTTAGATCAGATTAGAGATTGCGTTTGGAAATTGGGACAGTGAAAAGCAATACCCGTTGGGTGGGGCTTTCTGGACCTTCCCTAAATACGTAAAACTGTACACATTTATGTAATATACCGACGCACTTAATTTGATTTTAATACAATTAAAAATACCTGTAAAAAAATATTAGGAGTAAGTCTCATGTTAGGGACACTTGGTGTTTATACATTAAAATTAAGAGATTTATTTGGTGCATTCATTTAATACTTAGGAATTTTTAAAAAATTAATTATAACATTCTATAACCTTATTACTTATAATATTATCCTCAAACCAAATTGCCATAATACCTAATATTACATTAAAAACTCGCAAAATTTTAAATAAAATGCATCAGGAAAAAGGTAGAAAGATTTTTTTGTTTAAAATCATTTAAACTATAAAATTACTATTATAAAACTATATTATTTTGGTTATAAGTCCATACAAGCAAACTTAATACCACCAAATACCTTTAAAACAAATAAATTGTAACTTGTTTCAACTTCCATAACAATAACAATTAATAATCCTAAAGGTTAAAATAACAGTTTTCTAAAGTATGCCCTAAGTATGGAAATTTTATGTTGTTAGTTATATCTTATATAACGCCAAAAGGTATTTGAAGGATTAAAAGGAAACTTATTTTAGAAACCTTTAACTAACTTACCACAACTAACTTAGCTTAAAAGTCCATCAACAAGATCTTAGGTAAACCAAAAATATTTTTTTTAATTATTTAACGCGGTCCTAAAAGTTTTGTGTTAATGTAGAATTAAGTCAAAATCATACTTTTAAAGGCATTTAAAAGTACAAAGTTTACAGCCTTAAAAAACCTTGTTAATTTTGTTTATTTTATTGGTGAGAAAAATTGGTTTAAGGGCTTTTGATTGGGTCTTTTAAGATTAATATTTAAAAATAACGAATGTAAGTAAATCAAAAACAGATTTTTAAGGGTGATTAAACTTAAGTCGGCAATATTGCTAACTTCTTTATTATTGAATATACAAAGTTGGGTAAATTGCTAAAGTTTTAGTTTTATTTGCTGATTAAAATGTTGCTAACCCAAAAGGTTTGAACCTTGGGTTTTTGATTTTTTGCAACAAAGTAATTTTAAGTAATTTTTTTAAATGGAACAGCCTGTATATTATATCATAATTTGAAAGATCTATCAAAGAGCTTTAAAAAAGTCTTTATGTGATATAAATTTAAATTTTAAATAGTCGGAAATATGGCCATCCTCAAAAATTTGATAGTAAACTGGTATTTTTTAAATAAAATTTCCTGTATATTGCATCACCCTTAAATAATATTTTTAAAGAGATTTAAAGAAATGCCACATTTCTCTCTTTCTCTAATAATTTTAAAAATATGGCCATCCGAAGCTGAATATTATTTTAAATTTCCATTAGGTATATCTATAGGTTTAAGCTATAAGCACTAAGTTTAGTGTCGAAAATAAAAATGACTAAATGTAGTATTTTCTTAAAGCTTTATAAAATATCCATTTATTAGTTATGTAATATACACGGTGTTTTATTTTTAAAAAATGCCGCTTAACTATCAAATTTCTGAGGAAGGCCATATTTCCAAAACTATTTAAAGTAGGATATATAACTGCAATTTTTTTATTTAAAAAAAAATATACATATATATATATACAGGGTGTCCGGAAAGGTAAGGTCAAAAATAATAAGTGTAATAGAGCGAGCCAAAATAATGTTAGTGCTTTATATAAAAAAAAGTTCCAACGCGCTTTATAGAAAGATATTGACCTTCAAAATAAGTATAAAAAACTATTTTAGCTATAATTTTTTGGAACTGTTGCGTTAGTACCAATGATATTTGGGCAAATAAATAACCTTACACTAATGCTTTTCTTTATAGGTAAACCGCTGTTTAGTTAGCCGGAATTATACAGGGTAAGACGATTTTTTCTATTAATGTAAGCATTATTAACACACGTGACAAATTTTACATTTTGCTTTGACCGTTAGATTTATTCATTATTTTTGTAGGAAAAAGGTTAACCTTATTTAAATCCATATAATTCAGTAAACCAGAATTTGCTATTTAATAAAAGATTACAGTTTGTTGAAAAAATTATTAAAATGGGGTAAAATTATAACAGCCCTAATCTGTGTTATAAATTTAAAGAGGTTCACAAACAGCACTTTTGATAATTTTACCACCTTTTAATAATTTTCTCCAAAAAAAATATTTTTTTATTGCATACAAAATGCTGGTATGTCGGGGTTTAAAATGTGATTTTATGTCCGAGAATTAAATTTAAAAATTGTATACCTTTTTGTTTTAAAGTAATTAAACTGTCAGAGCAAAATGTTAAATTTGTCACCTGTATCAAAAATGCATACATAAAATGATAAAAACTGGTATAACCCTGTATAATTCCGACTTACTGAACAAGCCCTTTACCTTTAAGAACAAGCATTAGTATAGAGATTAAAAAATATTTAGCTGTTTAAATCATTGGTACCGTGACAATAGTTTTAAAGTTATAATTAAAATAGGTTTTTTTAAGTTTAATTTAGAGATCAATATTTCCCTAACAAAGCGCGATAGAACCTTTTCTTTTATATGAAGTACTAACATCATTTTGGCTCACTCTATCATCCCTATCATTTTTGACACCACATTTTGGGACAACCTGTAAATTGATATAATTCTCTATTTTTCTACGTTAAAAGAAATTATTTCTTAATCAATTTTAATCAATAAATTACTATTAATATTTCTCTATTCCTGCCTACATTAGTAAATGGTTTAAATCAGTAAGGATAAAACTATATTAACAGTTTAATACCTCTCTATGTAAAGGCTGTTTTTACATATCCATTAATAAATAAAATTTTATTTTTGCCGAAATTTAAAATCAATTTTATTTGCACGAATATGATTTTATGAGAGTTGTCAATTAACACATAAATTAATTTGTATTACTTTAAATACAAAAGTTTTTATTTTAATTATAAGTAAAATTATTGCATTACTACAATGATATGCATTATGTGTCATGTAATAACAGTTTAAAAACTGGTAAGTCATAAACTTTAATATTATGCAAAGTTGTTAGAAATATTAAAAAACAATAATGAACCGACTTCAAAAAGATAAATAAAACTTACGAAAAGGTTTAAAAATATTTTGTGTATTTAGTTATTAACATTTAGTTGTTTAGCGGAATGTTATTACCCGACTCCATTTTTCCAGTTATTTTTTATTTATTATATTTAAAATTTAAGGGGTTTAATTTATCTTTTTAAAGTAGTTTTTTTAAAACATAAAAGTTTATTTTACACTTTGTAGTTTTTCATTATTAACATTTAACCGGTGACTATCCACTAAAAAACACTACTTGTATCTTTTTCTCTCACGTAAACTCTTTACATAAAACGGCAATGCCCTAATAGATATAAGTTGAATATAAACGAAAACATCTAATCCACAAAAATAAAATAAGCGCAGTTACACAATAAAAATAAAAATAAAAAATATGAACTATTAGCTAAATGACTCCGACATGACAAATAAATATATTTTAGAATTACCTTTACTACCTTCATTGTTCAAACATCCAGTATAGGTAGCATATATCAGAGTTAGGTCAAACACTGAAAATCGGTATTCAAATACGTTATGAATTCTTATGTTAAAAAAGTCGGTGCTTAAAAATTTTAAAGAGAAAAGAAAATAAGGACTCCATACTTCCTTTTTCCAACTTTAACCAACTTTAAAACCAATCAAAAACATTTCCTATTTGATTATAGATAAAAGTAGGTGGCAAGATATAAATAAAAACCCTGTATATACATAAAAAAACATAGGTGTCGAATATATAACTTACTTTTTTTTTTAAAGTCGGTTACAAATAGTCTTAACAATCCTATTATTTAATGCTAATGGTCAGAATTATTTACAGGGTAATATCAAAGTCGATTGATGAGATAAGGTCACGACATTCGCCATATTGGCTAGCGCGGCTGTGACGTCAAGTCGGGCCATTTTCGGCCATGTTTGATTTTAGGCAGATCAGTGGCGTAGAATTAAGGAGAAAACAAAAAAGAACTGTATGTTGTAAACAAAATTTATTGGATTATTTTAATAGTTATAACTTAAAACAAAAACATAAATGATGGTTTAAATATTGAAAATTAAAAATTATCAAAGCGACGACAGGACGATGAGGTACCTGGCAGAGCAAAACATTTTCCATGGTTCCGTAAGTCAAGAACCGTTTTAAAAACTTTGTATACAGGGTGTCCGCTAATGAATGGTACACAGAAAACCACAGATTCCTTATCCCAAAATATTAAGATTTAACCAAACATACCTAATATCCAAAAGTTTATTCTAAGGAAGATACGGGGGTGTCAAAGTAAAAAGAAAAAGTAAATTTATTTCGATAATTGTTCCCCCCTTTTAAATATCTTAATAAAACGGTATCTGGGGGTTTTTAAACATTAGCTTTTCAGATCGAATATTAATTTTTGTGTGTAGACTAGAGGGTGATGGGTACACTATTTAAAATTCTCTAAAACTACCCAATTACTTGTTACTACTCGGTATGTATGTAAACTAGTAAGCTTCTCTATGCTTTCTGCACAAAAAGGTATACTTAGTAAGAATCGGTCTTGACAACCGTTTTTCAGGTATTCACATTTTAGTTGTTCAGTGCACCCGAAAGTATGTATGTACGTTCAATACCATCGTATTAGCTATAATTACAACTGCACAGATATAAATAGCTGATATCCAAAAACTCCTGGATACCGAGTTTTATTAAAATGTTTAAAACATATTAAAAATTATCGAAATGCATGAATTAAAAGTATTTATATCTCTTTAACACCCCGTATCTTCCTTATCATTAACTTTTGGATATAGGTATGTTTGTTTAAGTCCTAAATGGGTATTTTCGCATAAGAAATCTGTGGTATTTCTGTGTACCATTAATTAGCGGATACTCATTTGTATCATATGTATATAAAAACACGAATGACTGAAAACTATTCGACTAAACACTATCAAAATCCCTAAAATAAAACGAGTCCGAACCAATAATATGTGAAGTCTCTAAACTAACCAAAAACATTAACAACTGGAAATCCTTGCAAAATATACAAAATACAACCAAAATAAAAATGGCAAATTTCCACAGTTTTTACTATGTTAACAAAGCTTCGACAAGGCACGACTCTGTCATCAGCTGATAATGCTACCAACTTTGAACAGAACTGCCAACCGAAATCGTAATTCTCACACCCTCACGTCCCCGACAAAAGCTATCACCGGTCTTGCTTATGTCTAAACCCCTTCTCATAAAGAAACTCTGGGTAATATCTTTAAAAATAATAATACCAAAATGGAGGAGTGTTAAACAAATTTCTTACAGACATTGGAAAATAGTTTCAAGTTATAATTTTCCTTTAGTTTACTAACAAGAACTTTATCAAACAACAGTATGGTAGCACCTGAAAAATTGTCCGCCAATAAAATTTATTAATTAAAGAGAAAACAACATAAATTACCCTATATTTCTTTTTCTGGACGGCCCTTTATCATTTTATGGGCCTATTACTTTGGTTATAGGTTTTAACTATTTAAAGTTGTCTAGGCATTTGTTTGTTTTTAAATTTTAAATAAATTAAATAAAGTATTAATTAAAAGCATTTTATTATTTGCAAAACTAAATTAAAATAAAAAAAACATTTATTAAGAAAATGGGTAATCACTATTAAATATATGTATTTATTTTCTTCAAAGATCCTGACTTACCGTGCCCAAAATAATATTAGTGTTTTCCTACGATTATTCTAACAGTAATCATGTGAAAAACTCTTTATTTAAAAATAGTTTAAGGCAAATAACTTTAGGGTCTTAGCTTAGCATTCATAAAGCTTTAACTTTAATATTTTTTAAAATATATACACTATTGTAAAACGTCTTTTTCTGGTCCAAATACGTCACCTGGGATATGCTACTCAGATAGGGTAATGAAAACTTATAGCAAAGTTATTAAAAAAATAATAGAATATATTTAAAAACAAATAAGATACAATTTTATCATAATATATGTTTTTTAATCGCCTTGTGTTTAAATATCAAATTTGTTTATTGGGTTTTTTTTTTTATATTTCGTTTTAGGTAACCGGGCAGTTCATAGGGGTCAATAGGGCTTATCGGGGTCAGCTTGCTATACCCTGGGACCAGGACCGAAAGGTCCCATTCTTACGGAAGATTAAGGCGTGTACCAAACCAATTACCCTCTTTTTATTTATTGGACTATTTTCTGTGGGGCTATCCTTATTCTCAGGTCTACGAGAATTGGCCACGAACGATGCGTGTCTTTAAGCAGAACATCACACGCTCCATTACCAATATACCGGGTAATATGATTAAAAAGGTAATTAAAAATTGGGCCACAAAAATCAATTCCACTTCTTTTCCAATAAAATAAAAATTACTCCCTTACTTGTAGTTATAATTTTTGTCATTTTAAAATTTTGACGCTCTTATTGGTAAACCCCTCATTTATTAAATATATGTATATATATATATATATATATATATATATATATATATATATATATATATATATATATATATATATATATATATATATATATATACATACTGACAATTTTTCTACAGAGAAACAAATTTGCTTTTAATTAATTTTAAATCAATACATTACTCTTTATATTTCCCATAAAACATCATGACTATCCTAAGTTCATACCTGCCTGGTCTAATAAATGTTGTAAATCAATATGGGTAAAATCATATCAACTGTTAAATGTTTTATATTTATCAGTACAAAGGCTGTATTTACATATTCACTAATAAATTACATTTTATTTTTGCCGAAATTCAAAATCAATTTCATTTGCACGAATATGTTTTCATGAGTGTTGTCAAATAACACATGGATACAAATGGATTTGTACTTTTAATACAAGGTTTTAATTTTTATTAGTGCTTAAAAGAAGCTTAATTATTGCATAACTATATATTAAGTGAAATTATTGCATTACTATAATAATTTGCATTATGTGTAATAAAGTAAGAGTTTAAAAAACCGGTTAGTCATAAACTTTAATATTATGCAAAGTTGTAAAAGTAGTGTAAATAATTATATTATTTAATGATAATAGTCAAAAATACTACCAGGGTATATTACCTTTTAAAATAATAATAAAAAAACGCGTTATTTTTTAACATTGTACCAAAAATTTTATTAGAAAGTGTTATAGGCACGAAACCATAAGGTCCATTGACATGTTTTGGGTATCGGATTGGGACGGTTTCGTTACTGTAATGCCTACGTTTTTTAGCACAATGTTTAAAAATTGTATCTAAAACATTGTGGTAAACTTGCCCGACAAAAAGTGACGTGTTTGCCCAGTCCGACACCCGCAACATTTGACATTGACAGGCAGGGTTAAAGCACCGCTTTCATCCGCGGTATAAATATTCGTGGTGGTCTCGTCAAAAAAACCCTAAAAGGGTTTTAGAGGTGTTATTATCATAAAGTTAATTTCGTTACTGGCCCACAGACTATTACGATTGTCAGAAAAAAATAATATGATTATTCCTTGGTTAATTTGATAAAACATTAATTAAGATTTATGTAGAGTGTTTCCTTATTGCGGTGAGAAAATTTCAGGGGTTTTTCTAAGCCATTTTTATTAAAAAAGTTTATATAAACATTGGTCCTTAAATTTTCCGTTCTTAAGATACAGGATGTTATACTTTTCAAAAAACCTAAAAATTTCCAAAACACATTTTTTAATACAATTTGTTAGGCTAGATATAAACTATATTTAATTAAGTAGGTGTAATTGTTTTGCAAAATAAACAACTTTTTCTTTTTTACCCGACATCAAAAAAAGGAGGAGGTTGTATGTTTGACACCTATATTTTTTTATGTAGGTATGTACACCGATTACTCCGATGGACCGATTTTAATTTTTTTTATTCAATCGAGTGAACTTTCGCGGTGGTCCCATAAAAACCAAGTCAGGATCACGAAAGAGAAAGGTACTAAACTTCTTGTTTCTCTGACGTATGGCAAAACTGCCTCTGGTAATTATATGCCCATATATTAATCTGTGCTGGATTTTAAAACAATTAAGGTAGTAAATGTAACGTCAAAATTTTCTAATTTGCCATGGATTTTTATTAAGCTAATACATCTTACGTGAGAGAGAAAAGTGCCAGGTATGTAGTAATGTTTTTAGTGTATGATCACCGAACAAATAATAATATTAAACTAAAAAGTAAACATTGAAAAAAACTAAACCAACTTTAAAATAAATAAAGTAACTCAAAATTTAAAAATAACAAATAAAAAAAAATCAAAAACATAAGGTCGGTAAATAACATTTGGTACTAAAGTTGTTACCATTTAGTACTTTAGCACACATGTTATTACCCGACTTTAGGTTTTAATTTTTTCTACTGAATATTTTTAAGTTTTTAGTTACTCTATTTATTTTCTTCTTATATGTTTACTTGCACACAGCCACAACCATTTCCAGTTTTTTTATTGCCTTTTGTAAAAAACTTTAATAAGAACTAAATAAACTATTGCCTCTTGTAAAAAACTTAAAATAATCGAAAAGCCTAAAAAGCTCCAAGAATTATTTTAAAACAGAAATAAAAAGTACCAAAAATGATATTTTATATTAAGGAATCATAACTACACAAAAAATTCGTGGTGCTCATTCAAAAAATAACCACTTAAGTTATCTGCGAAAAGAAAATTGGACGGCGCTCCTTCAACCCCTTAAACACCAGGGCCACCATCCTAAAGTTCTGAAATATGAAGGGGGTCGTGTAATACATCATTTTAAAGCTTCTGGCGAGTACTTTATAACCCTGGAATATATTGTTAATATTCTTAACTACTACAAATGGCGGTACTTTCAATTATACCTAAAGTGGATTGCTATATTTTCGAAAGTTATAAAGTAAGATATATTTAAGGTGGTAGTTTCTTAAAACTCTTTTAAAAATCTTTTTAATTGTGATACTGGTGATAATATACAAAAATGTATATTGTTTAATGAAGCACCTTGTATCTTATATAACAATTAAAAAGATCTTTTAAAAAGCCTTAAGAAAATACAATACATTAAACATATCTAAGTATATGCCACACATGTGCCACCACCAACCAATAAGTAAATATAACTGTAAAACCAAAAGTTATGTGTTTAACGTTGATGTAACGATGGCTCCAGTAGCGTAGCTAGGCGTAGGTGATCGCCTAAAAAAATTTTCCATAGGATAAAAGGGACCTCGCAGACAACTTCGTCTACGCCTAAGAGGCCTTGCAAGAAAGGTGGGGACTCTTTTTTTTCTTCTCAATAATTTATCTTCTTTAAAGGGGCCTCACAGAACATAACTTTGCCTACATCCAATTTTGGTCACGCAACGGCACTGGGCGGCACACGGTCATGTAACCTTTAATTTTTTTCCATAAAAAACACTATAGCCATTGTCCCTTTCTAAAATTTATTTCTCAACTTAAGTCAAGACAAATTCTGTCGTAAGCTGCTCACAAACTCTAAAATAGACAAATGCCTTTCAGTAAAGGATTTTGGGTATAGTTTCCTTGTAAGAGCTTGTCCAATATCAAATTAGTTATTACCTGATTAGGATTACTTTGTTAATTACTCATATTATGCAAAATACAAAATATGAGTTTAACAATAGTGGAAATTATGTGAAAACACTAAAGGTCAGCAAAATTAGTCAAGGCTTAAAATTATGTAAATCTTGTCTAGATAATTTTACAAAAAGTGTAAATAGAAAAAGCGTCACCTTCTAGATGTTTAAAATTGTACTATTATATCCTGCCCCTTTAAAAAAATTCTTACCTGACCTGGTAGATGGATCCATCTAGCGCTAAACATGTAACCAGTTAAAGTTTTCTGTTTTCATTGATTTTAGCGGTCTTAGCTGCATAGCCTCTTAATTGAACAATAACACGTCTTTTAAATAAACGAGGTTACAAAAAATATTGGTTTTTAAAAAGCTGCTTTTTTATTGTTTTTTTATATTTTTTACAAAAATTTTTTGTGTTTATACCCTTTTTAGCATCAAAAATTCATAATGTATCATAAATTCCTTGAATTATCACAGCTCCACAAAGAAAAGTTGGTGATCCGAAAGACTAGACAATGGTAACTTTATGTTTTTGGGGTCGCTGAATACGAATCTGGGGTCGGTTTGACCCCATCAGGTCATAGTCATGGTATCTTTATGCTTTTGGAGTCGCTGAATCCGAATTAGGGGTCAGCTGTTTCCATCAGGTCATAGTCGAGGGCATTTCGAGGTCAAATCATCAAAAATTCATCGAAAATAGACCACAATCGTGGTATCTTTATGTTTTTGGGATCGCTAAATCAGAATCCGGGGAGGGAAATTTAACTACGGATTCGGATTCGACGACCAAAAACTTGAAGATATCATAATTTTGGTCCATTTACGACAATTTCTGATGATTTGACCCTGATCTGACCTTGTTCATAACCTCATAGGGCCAAATTGACTACGGATTCCCTACCCTGGACCGAATCCAAGTAGGTTACAGTTTACGTCACACAAATATTTCATAGGCTAATCAGACCGATACGCAGATGACTTTAATTAAACGGCCCTGTGTTAAGAACATTTACCATTTTTTTTAAAATAAAAAAGCCACAACTTTTGTCTGGTTTACACCTATATCGATGATAATATACATAACTTTTAGGCCCCTGTGGACTGCTCTAAGATTAAAAAATATTTGTTAACCTAAAATACACTTAATTTTTACCTTAAATAACAACTTTTTTGCGGTCTCGTTTTCGTAGAAAGCTACAAAGCTTTGCCGGGAAGGCGACTGGAGGTGTCGTACGTGCTTTTCTCTTGGATCGAGAAAACATTCACGCTAAATTGATGGCTTCGTTCTTCTAAGGCTAAACGCTGTGAGCGAAGATTCCCACAACCTGATGTTATTAAGTTTTGGTGTCGAAGCACATGGTGTCGTCGTATGGTCGAGGAGGTTGCGCGCCTTGCGGAAAATTGTCAGTGGTGACAGTGACCGGTTATGCCCGATACTAGTTGCAGTTCTTGATTGGACAGCTGCAATTTATTGTAAGTTCAGAAGTTCATCGCTTAAATTAATTGCTTTAACTGTTTCTTATTTATATGCTGGGAATTTATAACAATTTTGAGATCGATCATCCAGCTATTTAACGGATAAAGCCGGGAAAGCTTATGAGCAGAACTGCTCATATGGCCTGAACAGAAGAACTGACAAATTGACTTAGTATCAGAGCCATAAAATAAATACATAGACGTTTTTAAATAATATTTTTTGATTGGTAATTTTTGTTTCTTCTAACATCCTACCAACCAAATCCAAGTAGGTTACAGTTTACGTCACACAACTATTTTGTAAACTAATCAGACTGATACGCAGATAACTTTAATTAAACGGCCCTATATTACATAAATTTAATTTCAAGCTAGAAATTGCAATACACTGAATAATAGACTAGACCTCTCATAAGATAATTGCTGAACCTAATGATAATATTCTATTGCCCGGGTCACAATGTAATTGTTACCACCGATATCGGTTTTGCTTTTTTCTTTACAATTCAAATTCTTTGTCTAAATTCTTAAAAAAACTCTTTTTTTTTTCTGGTTCAAGCAGAACATTTTTTTAAACATTTTGTATTTGTTCGTTCAGACATATAGTCCCTGGGCCAGTAATGAAATGAACTTTTAAGATATGAATACTTTTAAAACCTTTTTAGAGATGTTCCTTTTGACGAGTCTACCACGAATTATTCATACCGCCATATATGGAAGCGGCGCTGTAACCCTGTCAATGACAAATGTTTTGGATGTTGGACTGGGCAAATGCGCCACGTTTTTGTCGAACAAGTTTACCACAATGTTTGACAGGCAATTTTTAAACAGTTGCCAAAAATGGTAAGACTTACAGTCATGAAACCATAAGGCTTAAGCACATGTTTCGGGTATCGGACCAGGCGGGTTTTGTGACTGTAACCCTTAGGATTTTAGGAACATATTTAAAAATTGCATGAAAAATATTGTGGTTAACTAGTCCGACAAAAAGTGACGCGTTTGCCCAGTCCGACATCCGCAACATTTGATATTGACAGGCTGGGTTAAAGTACCGCTTCCAAATATGGCGGCCTGAATATTCGTGATATACTTGTAAAAGGAACCTCCCTAAAAGGTTTTATAAGTGTTGTTATCATAAAGTGAATTTCATTACTGGCCCAAGAACTATATAAATAGATCAAACATTTTTACATTTAAATAAAATGTTTTTGTGGGTTGTAGTAAAAAACAATATTTTAATATTCCTCTCAACCGTGAGTTGCTGTAACATGGCACTAATAAGTTTTTATTAAATGTTGGTTATAATGTAGTTATCTCGTGAAAACAGGTTTACAGAAATATTATTATTTTTGTGCCCAAATTTTAAAGCACCCTTTTTGTAAAGTAAGAGTTTTATTCACAGAAAGTATTTTTTATTTGTATAAATAAGTGACTAAAAAGAATATAATATTGAATTACAAATATAATATGTATATTAGGGTAAATCATTTTCTCAAAAGTTTATTTTTTTCTTGATGCTCAGGCAAAATTTTAATTTACATGTAGAAAAACATCTGACCAAATTTGGCTTTTTATAATAATTTAAAGTACTTACCATTTAAATTTAAAGTTTTCCTATTTAATATTTACGTTTTTGATCAAAATCTTTGCATACAGCGAAACTTACAAAACACCTACAAAAATTAAAATAAACCATAGTATACGAGGTAGGTGCAAATTAACGAATATGGTACAAAAGGAAACTACCCCTATTTTCAAACTTAGAGAAAAATATTATTTGGAAAGTTTGTTTAGAATTTAAAAAATATTTCATATTTTAAAAGCAGAGCCTTTTATGAAAAAATTGGAAAAAGAAATTTACTTCTCCCACTAACCCCGTATAGAGATTAGATCGAACTAAATTAACCGCCGTAAATTATCCCTATTAGCTCTAAATTTCAAAAAACATTTAGATCAATTTAAAAAATAAGTTTAATTTTTGCTTTTTGTAATTCAATAAGACCAAAACTTAAGAGCTCCATTAGATTAATGTTCCACGTCATTTTTGCCTTATGAAAACCATCCTTAGTTTTAAAAAATATAAATTTATTTTGATGACTTTAAATTACAATGTTCAAAAATAAAATTTTATGGGGATAATGGTAATAAGAAAAGTTATTATAATTTAAAAAATATATATTTTAGGATTAATCTAAATAGGTACGAACAAGTGATAAAAAATTTTAAGTTTTGAAGTTATTGAACCACAAAAAAGCAGAAATTTACGTTTGTTTTTTTAATTGTTTTAAATATACCTCAATGCTTTATAAATAACAAAGCTTTGACATTTTTTTGAAATTTAAAGACAATATGGATAATTCACAGCAGTTAATTTAGTTCGATCTGATCTCTATACGAAAAAAGTTAAAAAGTAAGTATTTGAAACACAAAACACTTTAAGATCTAAATTAACAAAAACAAAACATAGTATATTAACAACATAGAATTTTACAAATCTAAAACTTGTCAACACGCATTTGATAACAATCACAAAATAAACTAGAATGCTTCAAAAAATTTAGCAAAGCAAAAATTGTTCTAAAAAGCGCAAAATAAAAAAAGTACGTACATATTATTAAATAAAGATAACTCTGTAGCATCAATTTTAGTTAATTTAAATAGCACCTGGTTACCTTTGCTTGTTAATAAGGTATCTTCAGGAAAACTAAAAATCAACTAACTCAGCACCATTTTTGTCTTACAAATAATAAATACACCAGCTACTTATGTCACCCATGACACAAATATCAAACTATTTTCAAAGTTTGCAAATCTAAGAAGTTTAAAATTTTGATAATTTTTAATTTAAATATTAGGTAATTTTTTATTTAAATTTTTTAACTTAATTTTAACTTGACAACGGTGGCAGACTTGCCACCAAAACGTCGTTTTTTAATAAGATTTTTTTCTTTTGTTTCAGACGACCGGCCAGATCATTGGGATCAATGGAGCTAAACAGGGTCAGTTTATGTACCTCGGGACCAGGACCGAAGCGGTCCTATTCTTTTTAGATAGATTTTGGCGTGTACCCAATAAATAAGACCATTGAATAAATTTTAAATGTAATTTATCACGTCTGCCGGCCCGGCCGTTGGGCAATTTAAAAATACATGCTCCTTTAATGATCTGTTTAATGGTGTTACTGGTGATAATATCAAGGGCAGGACAACAAGTATGCAGGGTGAGGCAGGAGTCTGAAAAACCCCATTTACTCATTATCAATAAAACTTCTTAAATTTCTTCTTTTTTTTTTGTAGATATATGGTCAGGCGTAAACTTTACATTTAAAATATATTTTGATGTATACAGGGTTGAGAATAAATGCCTGACGGTATAAATTATGTTTTTTAAATGGATCACCCTGTATTATATATTTTTGTTAAATTTCTTTTAGATTTTTACAATTTAATATCTGTATATTTTATTTATGTGTATTTTAGTTATACAGGGTGTCGAGGAAAAAGTGAACAACTGAGGAAAAATAAAATCTTTAAAACTTTCTTATTTTCAATGGAACACCCTGTATATTTTTTAATCATAAGACATTTTAATACCTATAAATTTCCTTATGGTTGCCCTATACCTAAGTAAAGTAGTTTCTGAAATATTTTTAATTTCCTTTTTGTTTAAATAAGTTTTAAAGTTAATTTATTGTAATATTTTTGTATTTTCTTTAATCATTGCGTCGGGCTTTTTAGTATTTATACATTGCTTTAGGGTTGCCCTATCCCTAAGCCAAGTAGTTTCTGAAATATTTTTAATTTCCTTTTTGTTTAAATAAGTTCTAAAGTTAAATTATTGTATGTATAGAAATTATCCCAAACTGATGTGTACTCGGGTTGCTAGACAAACCCAGATAAAACAGATTAAAATTGTTGAATTGCTAGACGGACATAGTTGAGTTGCTAGATGGTGACATAGTTGAGCTCCTAGACGTAACCCAGACGTGACCTCACTGGGGTTAATAATATTTTCAAATTATTATATATAAAGACTAAGAAAACTTGTTTTTGTTGGACCCTTCCTCATAAAAAAATCGAGTTTCAAAAGCTAATCCTCTTTTTGTATTTTTACCGTGAATATAATAAAGTTTTATAGACAAATTCTAACTTTTGCAATATTATCTAAATTTTTCAAATACGGTGGAAAATACGCCAGTAGGTACGTGACCTTATTACAGACAGGTAAAAATCGGCGAGCGAACTTTCGAACCCAAATTGTGTTTTTACCTGGGGTAATCAAAGGGTTAAATTATGTTAGAAGAAATTTCGACACTGCCTCGTAAAGCAGGTAGATGCGGCGCCCGACAGGGAAATTAAAACAGTGGTAGGTAATTACAAGTGGTTAGTCCTGGTAAGCAAAGCCTTTTTTAAATTCCTTAATCAAACCCAAGACTAATACACACTAACGAATGGTTCCTTTTCTTTACTTCCTTAATTAAACTTAAAACTACAACAATAATAATAATAGTACATAATTTAAATCTGTACGTTATTTATTAAAATAAGTGAATTTAAATGTAATATAAAGCAACACAGAAAAAATTACATAAAGCATTCGTTTTACAAGATATTTTATTACATGGAGTGTTGTGTTTATCACCGTCTGGGAACTCAAAAATATTTTTTAGCAACTCATTCATCTATGTCTAGCAACCAAACAATCTCAAATTTAAAATGTTATTATTATCTTGTCGCCGTCTAGCAACTCGAGTACACCCAACTGATATATGGTTTATTATCGATAAAGAACGAAAAGCTGTTTCGCATATGTTGACTATACAAAATTTAATGCCCCAATTTAATAACCCAGCAGAAATACTTTAGAAAAATAAACTAAACTATTTTAAACTACCAACTGTTTTTTATGCTTTACCGAAGATATCAGATAACTTTTCTTTGAAAAAAAACATTTTTTAAAAACTAAACAGCGACTCTAAATAATATGACTAATTTTCTTGGGAAGATTTTCACTCGCTGCCATAATTACCGTCAGAAGTAATATTTTCTGGAAAAAAAATTAAACCCATTGTAAAAAACCGCTTAACGTGGGTATAGGTTAACCCAAAGGCAATGTATAGGTATTACAAAGTCCTAAGCAATGATCAAAGAAAAACCAGGGTGGGCTATTAAAACATGCATTTAAAAAATATTTCAAAAACTACTTGACTTAGGTATAGGGCAACCTTAAAAATGTTAAGGTATTGAAATGCTTGAACCAACTATCGAAGAAATTACAAGGTGTTCCATTTAAAATAAGAACGTTTTAGAGGTTTCTATTTTTCTAAATTTACCACTGTGTGCTTTAGACGCTGTATAATCAAAATAAATTGTATTTACAAAATGTACTTATATGATCCACTAGATAATTGCCTGCTCAGACAACTTCAATAATGGTTGCATTATAAAAAATGTTCTGATTTTTTATTTTTCCAAAAGAAACTATAATATTTTCTACACTTAATGATTTAATCCTATATAACACATAACAAAATAACAAAAAAGTGTTAGAGTCTGAAAAGAAATGAGACAAAAATACAAAATACAGGGTGATCCAATAAAATAACTTAACTTTATACAGTCACGCCCTTATAAGCAACCCTGTATACATCAAAAAATATTTTAATTGTGAAGTTTATGCCTTACCTTCCTTACCTACAAAGAAAGAAATTTAAAAAGTTTTATTGATATTGAGTAAATGAGCTTTTTTAAAGTTCTGTCCTACTATGTAGATTTTTTGTCACTAGTAACACCATTAAAAAGATCTTTAATTAAAAAGCATTAAATGAACGCACTGTATTTTGAAAATTTCCAACGGCAGATGTGGTCAAATACATTTGAAATTAGCGCCGGCAAACCCACCATCATTGGGCTTAGTGAATCCCCCTTTCATGCATGGTAAGAATCGGAGCCTTACTGCCTTTTCACATTAGCAAAAGCCGGGAATGCGGGCGACGGACCAACGCTATCGATGTGTATGGAGTCTTGAGAGAGCTTTCACACGTAGAGAACGCGGAAAGTCGGCAAACTCAAAGGCTTCGTATAATTTTTTATCACTCTGTCCGGCGAAACCGGATTAGTGTGAAACGAGGGTTACTGTACAATATCTCAGGTCTGGTCAAATACATACAGGTCGCCTAACACTGGCTTTTTTACTATAATGCAATTTAGCTTTGTCTACACTGAGAAAAACTTTAATTACCATAACTAGAAATTTAATAACGATAACTAAAATATCTGCATTAAATAGGGGATAATGTGGATGGGTTGTTACCATTATTAAAGTAATCTTACAGCGATACTTTAGTTACCACTGATAAACAACTTTAATAATAATCTTTAGTAGTATTGGGTAGCAGCGATTATTAGTCCGACCTACTACCGTTATTAAGTTTGTCACATAACTGTAATTAAAGTATCTAATAACGTTTGATAAGTTGCTTAATTGTCATAACAATGAGTATAATTGGGTTTATTAACGCTTTTTAATAGTCTTAACTAAACTTTTTCCATTGGTTATTATATCCCTTTAATAATGGTTATTAATTTGTAAAGCTGTGATAGAAAGATGAACTGCTGTGATAATTAAGTTAATTTTTTTACTGTAACTAGGAATATTTCTACCAGTATTATTTTTTGCACTAACCATAACCTACTATTACGGCAAAGGTAACTAAAGTTGTCCAATTACCATAATTAAGTGCATTTAATAATCTCGCATTCGCCATTTTATTCTTATTTTTTAATATCGGGTGGACACAAGAATAAATATATAGTTATTCTTGTGGGGTGGACACAGCGATCCTAGAAATTTCAGTACTTTAATATCTTTGTTTCTGCGCATAGTAACCACATCTAATTTAAGAGTTTTAATATTAAACCCACTTTTCAATAAAAAGTATATTTATTTTAAAACTTGCAGTTTGCATTTGGCACTATCCTACTAGAACGTTTATTATTTTGTACAAAAAATATAAATGCACACAAAACTTAATATGTTAAACTGCAGATTATGTATGTAAAACAACACAATTATTGGGGAATAATGTCAAATTGTAAGTTTTTTTACCAAGTTTTAGAATGATTTAAATTACATTCCTAGTGGATATAATATTTAAACTCTGAAATTGAGTATAGGTCCCATGTGTAGAAAACAGATATACCAAAGTACAGAAATTCCTAGAACCCCTCTTGCTGTTGTTTGTAAAAACTGATTAAGTCACAAAAAATATTTTTATGTTCATCCAGCTATACATCACCTGGGTTGCGTTTAAGCAGTAGAATTTTATTATTATTATTATGAAGTTTCTGACAGTAGGCGGCAGGGCCGATAAACTGTCATTTGTCCACAGCGAGTAAGATACACTATGTGCAGATGGTCAGTTTATATGTGTATATGTAATGATTGATACTAACACTTAAGTTTAGACTATAATACCGGTTATTCGGTCAATGCCAAGTGGTTAAAAGTAGCCTTTACATTTGCTACCACTGAACGCACACCCCGGTGTAGGACTGGTGGATCGAAACAACTCTTTTATCATTCTATATTTAAAGTTGTACTGTTTCAATACACATAAAAATATAAATTTAAGAGGTTAACAGTCCTGATTGGCACATAAGTCTAATATATAAAAGATAAACATAAAATATATTCTAATAATTCCATGAAATATCTGAATAAATCATAATAATTTATAGGTTCGTTAGATTTTACACAGCCCCAGTTATAAAATGATAGAAGAGCACAAATATTAAAACAATGAAGATTACGTAGGTTTAAATAAAACTCCTTTTATATTGTTGTACTGGTAAAAAATACATTTATTTTACGAATGATTACACGTACAAACTAATTTTCGAATATTAGTTGCTTTCCTTTTACATCAAATCTTAGCTAATTTTAAGTCGGCTGCCTAGATGATGGTTCCTTTTTAAAATAGGAACTCCGCTCAGTTAAGAATGATACCGCCCCCTTGCCGCGGCTAAGTATGTCGGATATCTTACTTAAAAGAAGATTTTTGCTACGTTATTGAAAGTTACGTACGTCAGACGTATTCCTGTCCATTTCGAGGTTAGAAATACTTTAAAGTTTGTTTTTAGACTTGGTATTTACTTTTTCTTTTTAATTTCTATTGTTATAAGAGATGTTGAGAATTTGGTTGAGTATAGAATTATATTAAAAAATAGTTCCTTTTACACCTTTTCTATTTGTTAGCTCAGCTAAGATTTTTGCTTTGCTGAGCTGAGATAAGTTACAAAAAGAAAGCAACTATTATAACTGGATAATAAGGAGGGTCTACAAGTCTACATTTACCGCCTTGTTCCACACGTGGCATCAAGGCCACAGAAATTGTCTTAAAAAGTTCAAAGGTGCCGACAGAGAGTACTCTTGCTGCCTGTTGTTGGCGGAACCAAATTTTTGGTAAATGCCGGAGGAAGTTTTATCACTTGGATATGTCCTATAAATATTTGTTTTCAGAAATTGTAAGTTATCAGAATATGTAATTGCAAAGGATATTTTTTATTATAATATTTCTACGGTATTTAAAATCTTTTGTTTTTAGGAAAAGGTGCATTAAAATTACATATAAATAATGAAAAAAACACTGTATTCGATAAAATTATCAAGACTGAAATATCTTTTGCAAATAAACCTGTTAAAAAACTAAATAGCAAGTACATTTGTAAAAAAGTTGTTTCGTACTTACTTACCTTGTTCGATGAACAATTCAAAATGAACCTTTGATGAACAAACAAGTTTACGATTGCTTCGTTTTAGTTACGAATTTGTCCGAGCTTTTCCGATTAGTTATAATAAGTAAGCCACTTACGTTATTGTAGTCGTAAAGTTAGTTACCATAATAAGACAAGATAGTTACAGTAATGCAGACATATTTTATAAAGTTTGTCTAATAACCATTATTAAGATATCTAGTTACCACAATAAAAATTTATGATACAAAAAAATTATTAAGTTTTCTAACAGCCGTAACTAAAGGGGCTAATAACCATTATGAAATAAGTATCAGTAGTAATAGGAAATTTTCTGAAATTTTAATTTAGTTACTACTGGTAGTTTCATAACTTGTGATTATAAAAATCCATTTATGATAATTAAAGTTTTTGTTATCATAACTAAAGTTCCTTGCTGAAGAAAACTTTAATAACTTGAATTTTCTCAGTGTAAAACATGATTGATTGCTAAATACAAGGTGTCAAAGTTTCATTTTATTTTATTTATATATATTTTTTTAATAAAGGAAATGTTATTTTAAAATTTGGGTTTAGAGAATCGCTCCATGTTTTAATGCATAATGTAAACGGGACCGCCTATATTCCTTCGGTTATGTTTAAAATAACATAGAAAAATAAAATAAAATTAAAAAAATACCCTGACGTCCCGTATCTTGAAAATTATCAAACTTTTGACTAAAGTAAATCGCGTTAGATCTTTTTTGGCGTAAGAAATTTGTGGTGCCATGTTATGCAAATACTTTATACACATCCTTTATGAAAAAGTGTTTGGTAATGCCACATTCTAATTATATTCAGTAAAAAGAATCTGGCCTAAACTTACATTATCTTCCATGCACAAAAATGCTCTTTGAAGTAAGCCCAATCATTTTTAAAACCCTTCAAAATTTAATTTAATTTTAGAAAGCGTGAAAACTTTTCCCTAATCTAAAACTAACTACACGGACTAAAACTTCTTCTTAAATCTAATATTTAAAATAATAAAATAAGCGGCTTATACCGTTACACCGAAATATTGGAGCAAGAATTAAAAAAGTTTCTTTATTAAAATAAGGGAAAAAACTGAGGTTAAGTACGTGGGTATTTTTGGATTATTTTGGGGAGTATTTTAAACGGGCTGCATTATTGTGCTAGTAGTCTCAGAGCTAAAGCCAAAATTTACTTATATACTTTTGGTAAAAACATCCCTTTTAAAAAACGTTTTAACCAAGTTGGTATCGTTTTTTAAACTTTCTGCAATTAAGGATTGATACAACTCGTCAAACCACTGGGTCAAACCGATAACTCGTACTCAAAACTATACAATAAAGACGCCTATACCCTTGAGATAAAGTGACCACGCGGGCCGATTTTGGCGGGACAGTCCTGCTTTTTGGTGGATTGTCCTGCGTCCCGCCGATTTCTAAAAATGTCCCGCTTTTTGGTAGACTGTCCCGTTTCTTGTCGATTTGTATAAATTTTTGCCGTTTTTAGAAAATATCTGCATTCTTCTTATTTGAAATGGTTTATTTTTTTTTGTTTTCAAAATCTTTTGAATCACAAGATTAAGTTATGTGTATGTTAATGGTGTTGTAAATATAATATAATTAATATGTAATTTTCATTTGTCTAGAAGGTGGGAGCAATTCCTGTTTAGACGAAATTTGGCATATGGGGGTTTTCTGGGGCGCTGATCACGAGCATTTTTTTTAGGAAAAGTTTTGTTCCCGAAATATCCCACATCAAAGATGAAAATCATACTAACTTCATTTTCACTTTATTATCACTTTTTTGCACACAGTTCTTGATTTTAGAGCACAATATTTAATTTTCACCTTTTAAATTCCGATTTTCTAAGTATTTTAACACAACAAATTAAATTGCATTGTTTTACTTTAAATCGTCGCAAGTTATGGTGAATGCGCTGAAGCAGTGTATGCATTGCATTTGATAAAAGGTGTAAAATACATAGAAAACGGGGTTTTAAAATGTGAAAGTTAAATATGAGTAGCTTTAAATCAAGAATTTTATGCAAAAAGAATGGGGAATATAGTAAAAATAGGATTGGTTTGATTTCCTACTTTGATAATGGATATCTCGTGAACGAACGTTTTTTGAAAAACAACAGTTTCGTAAACAGCGCCCCAAAAACTCCCATATGCCAAGTTTTGTTTAAGTCGGAGTTGCTCCCACTTTTTAGATAATTTCCCCATTTTATTCTATTTGTCCCGATCCTAAAATGTCCCGATTTCATTCAATGAAAATGTGGTCACTTTACTTTGAGCATGAATGCGAATGAGTGAAATGAGCATAACCCGAACGAGCTAATCTTCTGTTCGGGATGAAAATTGAAATCAGTACGGGCAAGAATAAGCATCCTGTTCGGGACCGTTTCTGTTATTCGGGTCTACCCGTTTAAAAATCTCAGATATGCTAACCGATAATTTCTAATTACTTTTCCTGTGTCCATTTCGTTTTATAGCAGTCTTTATTTTCTGCTTTCCATTTTGTATTATTAAATGAACGTCTATGAACGCGTATTTTTGTTCGGGTCCAAACACGTTTACCGCCAAAACACCGCCCACATTGAGCACGAATTCCCTTTGATGGATCGACAGCGCGAAGATCGGTCTGAGCATATTCGCCGAACAAAGCATGCACGTTCGGTTCGCTATGAATTCCAGTCCACATCAGAATGCTCGTTCCATTCGCGTTGTGCTCATTGGGATTTGTGCTTCAAGTGTATACGCGGCTTAATACAAACAGTAACCAAATGAAGATAAATTATCAGACTAGTGAACAAAAAACACTAAGACTTTACCTGTTGGTGGTCAGAAATGCAATAAATCTGTAGAATACCATTTTAATTTTATCAAATTAAAAATACTTGAGATTTTATTTGTAAATACCAGAATTCTGTTTTTAAGGGCTGAAAAGAGTTGTTGATTCGCCGAACAAGATTTGGATTAATCGAATAAATGGGGAAAATTTTGAGCAGTTCCTGTAAAATCCATTTAACTTGATAATGCTTTTTTTTAAATCCTATTATGCAACTTCTTACATAGGTAATTTTTGGTATATCAAATTGGTATATGTTTTACAAGCTGTCAAAATAAATGGCTTAACTTGAAAAACAGCCTGTATTGTTATACCATTGAAAAGTGCTTTAAGAAAGTACCACATTTGGTACTCGTATGTCCGTCTTCATCACTTTCGGAAATAAGGACATCTAAATATGTAAAATACTTTTATATTTTTATTAAATCTACTGATCTAATCTTCTGCTGTCAGCACTAAGCTTAGGTATAATAGAAATTGTCTACAGTATGTCCACGGATAGACTTGTTGTATAACAAACGGACCAAAAATTTAAAATTTTAAGAAAATCGTTTATGTCAACTGCTTTTGCTTTTTTAAAAAACAAGATTTACGTTAAGAAATTTGTTTCGTTTGGTCAGGAACTTCAAATAATACAAAAATATCAAAATGGACCAAAAAAAATTGACTTTATTTTTAAAATTTCAACCAAATGGTAAATAAAAAGGTTTTTATAAATAAATGAGGATCCCCTATTCCAAAATTTCAAATAAAGGAAACAATTTTTTTAGTCATATTTTTAAATCATGTTTTAAATCTTTTTTACGCAGTTTATCCAGTTTTAATACAACACTACAATTAAAATGTCAAAGTTTGTCAAATATATTTTAATACAAAAATGTAAAAAACAGGTAAAATACGTAAAAAAGATGTAAAACATGATTGAAACTAATATGATAGTCCCAGAGTTAGTAAACCTTTGAGTAACATTGGGCCTGTAAGGCTAGAAATTTATATAGTGATGAGTCATAGCATGCTAAGTACGACAATCAGCAACAGGCAAGCATAAGCCCTGCACTTCATCACCTTGTATACTTAGTTAAAAAAAAACTTGGAGCTGCAAGCTTGAACTTTTCTAGGATTTAGTTTATTCATATTAAGGTTAAAAAAATTGACAGGCGTTTTCGATGAGCACAAGTACCTGCCAGGCGAACTGAAAGGTGTGGGTAATTTGGATGGCCTTTTTTAAAACTAATAAAGTTAAATATACCTAAAGTGATGTTTCCTTAAAGCTCTTTTAAAGATCTTTTATCAGTAATACTGGTAATAATATACAGGGTTAAAATATATATATATATATATATATTTTTAACAAGTTACCCTATATATATATATGATTACCATTAAAAAGATCTTAAAAATAACTTTAAAAAAATTAATAGTTTAAAAAACTAAAAAACACGCTTTTATATGCAACCGAACTAAAAATTAGAAAATAATTTTTCATTAAAAAAAATATTGTCATTTCATAGTAAAAGCGTGGGGTGCATTTTACTATTTTTCATAACTTTTCCATCATAGATATTGGCAAATATAATAATTATAACATTTAATATATTAAGCACCCCACGCTTTTTACTATGAAATGACAATATTTTTTAATGAAAAATTATTTTCTAATTTTTAGTTCGGTTGCATATAAAAGCGTGTTTTTAGTTTTTAAACTATTAATTATTTTTCATTTTTTAGTTCGTTATATCAATTAACTTTGCTACTCTTGACAAAATGGCGAAAAAATTTTTTAGTGAACAAGAGTAGCAAAGTTTGAAATGTTGCCAACAGATGGCAACCTACTAAAAATTTCTTCGCAATTGAGTAGCAAAGTTTGGAATGTTGCCAACAGATGGCAAAGAGTAGCAAAGTTTGAAATGTTGCCAACAAATGGCAACCCACTAAAAAATTTCTTCGCAATTGAGTAGCAAAGTTTGGAATGTTGCCAACAGATGGCAACCCAGGTGTTGTTTTATAATATAATGGAATTTTTTTCCTGGCGATCAAAAACAAGATAACGGGATACTGTTTGCAGATTATTGCATTGTCATGGGTCATTAATAAGTGTGCAAAGTTTCAAAGAAATCGAATAGCTGGAAGTTGGTTAAAATTAGGCTCAAAGATTCCGTTACATAGATAGCCAGATGGATAGATACATAGATAGTTACAACCCAAGTTAATAAAAGCGTGTTAAAAGGTTTCTTTCGTGCATAGCCACCTTCCCAAATTGGCGCACAACACCGCATTAAAATTTAAAATATGACAGATTTGTCAAAGTCAAGCGTACTTTTCATCTTATGCAAACTCATAAATAGTAAAGTTTGATACCCAATTTTGATTTTATTACTAAAGTTAAAAATCATTTAAAAGAATTCAAAGATCTTTGCGGTGTAAACTAGGCTATCAGTCAGTGGGTAGCTTTGCGGTGTAAACTAGGCTATCAGTCAGTAGGTAGCTAACCACAATCACCAAAGTTAGAGGTTAGAAAAGTTTATTACCGTTTTATGAAAAATATTAAATTTGTTGAAAATGATGTTTTCCACTGTAAACAACGTATTGAAAATGCTTTGGTTTATTACCTAGTGATAGTTTTCTTTGTCTAAATATGACATCAAGTAAGTGTTTTTATCATTTTTTACAAATTACAGAAGCTTGGTAATTTATGTATAAGTCATGTTGGGCATTATTATTTTGATGACCGCCTGTTTTAAAAAACAAGTGAAGGTTATTCGTTCGTTAAAAAAAAACAGATGAAGGTTATACGCTCCCGGAACGAATACGTTCAGCGAACGAATGAGTTCAATTTAGCAGAATTGAGCCCCTGTCCCCAACCCGTCGGCAAATGTTGTCTAGTTCGATTATTCAATTGTCTAATCTGGCGCATCCGCCAGAACGTACGATTTTTCACTTTTCCGGTTTTCCTGGAAAATGCTGGAACTTAACGGGATACTGTTTTTAAATTATTGCATTGTCATTGGTCCTTGATACGTGTGCAAAGTTTCAAAGAAATCGAATAGCTGGAAGTTGGTTAAAATTAGGCTCAAAGATTCCGTTACATAGCCAGCCAGATTGATAGATAGTTACAACCCAAGTTAATAAAAGCGTGTTAAAAATACCACATTAGGTACATTTAACTTTATTAGTTTTGTAAATATGGCCATCAATATCAGCCACACCTTTCAGTTCGCCTGGCAGGTAAAAACTTTAAAAAATATACAGGGCGATGATGTGCAGAGATGATGCTTGCCAGGTTTGTCGTAATTAGCAGGCTATGACTGATTACTATACAAATTTCTAGCTTTACAGGCCCAACGTTACTCGAAGAGTTCACTATTTATAGCTCTCCTACTATGATACAAAATAAATAATAGTTTAAAAAACCAAAAAAACACGCTTTTATATGCAACCGAACTTAAAATTAGAAAATAATTTTTCATTAAAAAAAAATATTGTCACTTCAGAGTAAAAGCGTGGGGTGCTTAATATATTAAATGTTATAATTATTAAATTTGCCAATATCTATGAGGGAAAAGTTATGAAAAAATAGTAAAATGCACCCCACGCTTTTTACTCTGAAGTGACAATATTTTTTTAATGAAAAATTATTTTCTAATTTTTAGTTCGGTTGCATATAAAAGCGTGTTTTTAGTTTTTTAAACTATTATTTATTTTTCATTTTTAGTTTGATATGCATGTATGTATGTATGTATGTATGTAAAAAATGCTCCAGTTTATTCACTAAAAAATTCCTTCGCCATTTTGTCAAGAGTAGCTAAAGTTCCTGAGAAAAGTTTGGGATGTTGCCAAAAGATGGCAACACAGGTGTTGTTTTTATAATATAAAGGAATTTTTATCCTGGCGATCCTAACCAGGATAACGGGATACTGTTTGCAGATTATTGCATTGTCATGGGTCCTTAATACGTGTGCAAAGTTTCAAAGAAATCGAATAGCTGGAAGTTGGTAAAAATTAGGCTCAAAGATTCCGTTACATAGATAGATAGATAGATAGATAGATAGATAGATAGTTACAACCCAAGTTAATAAAAGCGTGTTAAAAACAAATTAAAAAAATATTGTTAAAAAAGCTCCTAGCGAATTATGCATTATGGACAAGAGTAACTCGCTCCCCATTGCCTGTACTATTAAATAAATAATTATTTATTTAATAGTACAGGCAATGGGACAGTTACTCTTGTCCATAATGCATAATTCGCTAGGAGCTTTACATAGAGATAGAGTATAACGTAATGAACCTAAAAATACAAAATACCATATGGCTAAAGGAAGTGCCGCCATTTTGAGAAAAACCGTTTGGACCTGTAACTCCGTAACCGTGCACTTGAGGCTCACAATTATAAAGACCTTTATTATAGACAATTAAATTTTATATCTTTTTTGTAAAACATTTTTTTGCATCATTTACCGTTCACCATTTATAAGATTATTACTGTTTGCATATTGATTTTTTTACCGATAATTCGTCTAATAACTATTTAAACAATACTTTTTTGGTTAGTATTCGTGATTCTGTATACGAATACTTTTTTAGTATTCGAATACCGGCGTTCCGGGTATTCTAATACCGGAATGTGTAAGCAGTATTTAAATACCAAAATTGTCATGAGTAGAATACCAAAAGGAAACAAGAAGTAGGGAAAATAATGTGAGGATCTTTTTTTTGCTCTTCAAATTTTTAATTGTCGGGTGGTTTTTTTCTGGTATTCGATTTTTTTTTCTAGTATTCGAATACCGATTCCAGGTGTTCGTGAATACCGAGTATTTGAATACTTTTTTCTTTCAAGTATTCAAATATTCGGTATTCAAATACTTTTTCGGTATTCGTATTCCTATTCGAATACCGATTTTCAGTATTCGACCCAACTCTGACTATGGTCTCTGTTCTTGGATTACGCTGTGCGTATTTCGTTTTAATTATATTTAATTTTGTACTCGGTAGTACAACATTAAACGCATTGTAACTTCAAAAATAATAGTTTTAGGAAAAAATAGTTTTAAATAAAGTTGTAGAAAAATTATTGGTTTAAAAGTTTAATTTTTGGTAATTTATTACTTTAACCATTATTAAAAGAAATATCGGTAAAAAGTCAATAAACAAACAGTAATAATACTATTATTCGTGAACGGTAGGTGATACAAAAGAAATATTTTAGAAAAAAATAGTAAATGTATGTTATCTATAATAAAGGTTTCTGAATGGTCTTCTTGTTGGGTACACGCCAAGAAGACCATCCAATAAATGAATCCGCCTAACCAATATAGAGCATATTTCCATAAAGGTTCCTATAATTATAAGCCTTAAGTGCACGGGGACAGAGATACAGATCCAAACGATTTTTCGCAAAATAGCGGCACTTCCCTTGGACATATTTGCAAGTATTTTGTGTTTTTAGCTTTAACACGTCATACTGTAGCTATTAGTGAAAAAAGTAACTTTTGACAAGAAAAAATTCTTTATTTCCTGGACTATTATGTGAAGTTTCAGATATCAGATCCTCATTTAATTCTAAAAACCTTTTTATTTAACATTCTCTAAATTATCTAAAATAGTTATATACACAAAAAGTTGCTAATGCCCCTAGCCTCTGGACTACGTGATTCTTGTGTCAAAGAGTAGTTTAAGGTCCATTAAAAAGATAAACTCTTTTAATATCCTTACTATATATTAAATGTAATATTTTTTAAAGCTTTTTGTATCTGTATATCTTAAGAGTTGTTAAAAATCTAATTACTTATTTAAAAAGTTAAGAATTAACCCAACAAAATAAATTTTTATTTATTTTGTACAATAAAAAATAGAACAAGTAAAGTGGGGTGTAAACTCATAACATGACGCCCGGTACAACTGTTTAAAACAACTCACACAAAAAAATACTTTAAAAAACCAAAAAGCTAAAACTAGGCATCTTTAGTAATAAAAGAAAACAAATAATTTCATTTTTTCGTACTTACGGTGGTTAAAAATCTCAATTTTCAAAACTCCTAAATTTTCATTATTTAGGTAAAAACATATATTTTATAATGTTTTTTTATTAATCAAGCGTCGTGTAGCTAAATAATCTCAAGTTTTAAATAGAAAAACGCATTTACCCATCATCATAAAAACTATCTAATAATAAATATAGTATTTAAACCAAGGAATCGCCATAAACAGATGAAAAAGTCGGTTCTTATTCGAATCTCGTACTAAAACAATTTATAGTTTAATATTGCGAAAGAGTTTCATTGGTCTCCTTAATGCCCATTTCGTTATGTCATTTTCCTGGAAATGCTTATTTACCATCGTTATTTCTCTTTAGCAGGAAATTCTTCCTATCACGGTGATTCAAGCGTAATTCCCACATCCTGTTTTAAAAGAAAATAAAATAAAGAAAATGACCAACCAACCCTTAAAGGACAGTAAAAAGTTTAAATTACATGAATATGTTTGTTGAGTGTGCCTGTGAAAATGTAAAGTAAATGTTAGCAAACAAAATTTTCGGTACAGAGAAATGAAACGAAGTGATTTGATAGCGCAGCTTTATGAAATTTGTATTAAAAATAAATTAAAAATTCGTGCCACTTCAAATTTATCATAGGCATGGAAACGAGACAAGTTAATGCGTGACCAATGCGTCATCGTATCAGAAAATGTTTCGATGCAGACGTTGCAGACGTTATTTGTTTAATGTTTACCTGCTAGTGTACAACGTGTAGATGTGTAGATACTTCCATGGATTTTAATTATTATTATATATATATATATATATTGTTTTGGAATGTATGGGTATTAAAACCTACTCTTGCCAGTAACACTAAAGAACATTGTTATAAAGCACAAGGAAAGCATTTTCTACTGTTTTGTGTATTATACAAAGTGTTTACAGTTAAAAGAAAACATCCTGCTTTTTAGACCTGTGTGTATTCTGTACTGAGTAACGAGTGCGCACTCTAGTACTGAGTAAAGAAACGTAACTTCTAATCTATTTTGTTACTCGCACGACTTCGTTCCTTGCATTTAATAATTTATGTCCAATTTCACTTTAGGAACAAAAGATTTTTGTTGTTTAAATGTTTTCAATAAACTATGTTGATACCTGTGTTTTTTAGAAGATTCCGTCAGTAGTTTATTTGCAGTTCTACCCGCCTACCATACAATACAACATACGACGATTTGATTCATCGGGTTATACTGGGGTATCAAAAGCAACGAGTAACGTAACAATACGATGGTAGCTTTATTCCAGCAGAATGTTGAAAACATGTTAGCAACAATCGTAAACATTAGTCAGAAATGTTGGCAACAGTTTTCTGCTGGAACGAAAAATAAACAAGGCGTGCATACTACTTATACGTCAATGCAAAAAGGTTAAGTAAAAATTTGTCAGTAATCTTTGAAGAACGTTTTCAAACCTTTTAAACAGTTTCCAACATGTTCTCAACATCTTAAAACTACTGGTGGAACAACAAACAACTGTATAATGTTACAAACATGCCACTGCTGGAACGACAAATTTGACGTACGCAGAATGCGAACGGTTGCAAACATTTCTGACAGCCTGCTGGAACAAACCTAGTAACGAGTACTCATTTTAGTAGTAACGAATACATACGGGTTTGCTATTTCTCGTCACTTTTACTCCTCTACTGCTTTTCCATATGTTATCCACCACGACTTTCACCCTTGACCGGTTTCGCCTGTCTTACAGGAACTGGTCAATGAGGCTGTTACAATTCGTAGTGAATAACATAAACATCAATAGTCTACTTATTAGACAGGTTTCATTTTCCAGCGTTAGGATGTTTAATCCTGCCATTGATGACCTACTGAAATTGCATTCAGTGAATACGAGCATCAATTTTAACGAAGTGGCTATGTAAGTTATAAAGCACCAGGAAAAAATTCCCCACTGTCTTGGTGAAATATACAGGGTGTCCTACCGGAAACTGCCGCGATCGATTTCTCGAAAAGTAGGCATTGGAAAGTTTTGAAAATTTGGTAAGGTTATAAAGTTAGTGGAAGACATACAACTAAAATATTTTGACAGCTCTACCACTTCCGGTTATAACGGAAGTTATTGTCAACCTTCCTATTTTAAATGGAACACCCTATATATTATTTATTTTTTAGATTCTGCGTAAAATTCTAAACATAATTTATAAAAAATGTTCTATACTCTAAGTCCAACCATTTTTGACTTATTTTCAATTTTATGTCAAAATGAAGTTTTCAAGCCATTAACAGTTTCTTCTAAGCCAACGCCTTCAATATGATTTGGGGTTGGATTCCTTGTAAACAAAGAACTTTTTCAGTAGGCTGTATTAATATTTTTACAATTAATAAATACAGAATGGTCAGATATCCTTAAAAATTATAACGAGCAAATACCTTAAAAGTCATTTTTTTAAAGATAACCCCTGCCTTTAATTACTTTATTCTTAGGCATTAGAAATAAGGGTAGTTGTATAAGGTATGTCTTTTCCAAAATTTATAGTTTTCGAAATATTACCGATTCATTACTTATTTATTCCAACAATGCATTTAGGTATGGGTAGGTACGGGGTAGTTGGCTGTAACGCCGCATTTTGTTGTCAAGGCCAACTAGAAGCCAAACTAACCCGTACTTAAAAGCATTGTTAAAATAGATAAATAATTAATTCCTAATATTGCAAAAACTATAAATTTTTGGAATAGACATCCTTATATAAACTTATCCCTATTTTTGATGCTATATAAGATAAGGTAAAAAAAGATAGGGGTTTCCATTAAAAAAAATTGTAGGTTTTTGTCGTAATAATTTTAAACGATTATTTTTGGCCACTCCGTATTTATTAATTGTAAAAATATATATTACAGTCTGCTAAAGTTGTTCTTTTCCTACGAAACCTAACCCCAACTCATATCAAAGGCCCTAGTTACGTAATGGCTTGCAAAAGTGATGTTTGACATAAAACTTAAAATAAGTCAGAAACGGTATAGAAAAAATAAATTAAGTTTAGAACTTAACGCAGATTCTAGAAAATAAATATTATGTTCCATTTAATAAAAAGAAAATTGACAATAGTGGTAAAGCTGTCAAAATATTTAAGTTGTATGTCCCCCACCAACTTAATAATGTTACCAAATTGTCAAAATTTTTAAAGCGTACTTCTAAGGTAAAAAAACATCCTGCTTTTTTATGATATTATAATTTATGTGTTTATATTGGCTATCGTGCCAAATCTTCAGTTTTGCGAAAAGTCAATTTAAAGCTTTTAAATTTAAATAAAATACCTATTTTTTAAAAATTAAAAATAATAGGTGCGTAGGTATTACCGTTTACACCTTGTAAATTTTCAATGGTAATTTGATAGTTCTGACATTAATCCAATTTCTAGATAAAATAAACAATATTATTAATTTTTAAGATTAACAAAATTAAAATGGAAATACAAAAATATAAACAAAAATCCTACCCTAAATGTTTGTTTTCTTTAAACAAAGCGTTTTGATATTTAAAAGTTCAAATTAATTTAGGTATTTCTTACGTCAAAACTGACCAGGCACCAGCTTAGATGTTGTAAGGTATAAACGGTAGTTTATACACATTTACAACATAGTAGTAGTGAGAAAAATTGGACTTGCATACCATTGTGTAGGTAAAAACAGGTATGATTTAATAATTAAATAAACAAAAATAGGTATTTTTATTTAAGCTAAAAAACAATGAATTAATTTCTGCAATACTAAAAATCTGGCAATATTGTTGATATAAACACTAAATTCAGAGTATGGTTTTACCCGAGAGTACCGAATTTCGTCTAATTTTCAGTTACCAGACTTTTGGACACACTGTATATCAAATATGGTATTTCTTTTAAGCTTTTTTAAGAGATTTTTATTGGTAAAATATGTAAAGAGTCCCAATTAAAAAAAATATACTTTTTAGTCTACTCTGTACAACTTTAACAAAAAAAAATCCCAACATTTTACAAATACATCAGAATTAACTAAATGAACTGATATTATTGTTTAATTTTTTCAATAAAAAGTAAACAAGTTAAGGGTGGTCTAAATTTATAGGTTGACACCCGCTACATCCAGACAATAAAATTACAGTGTGTTCCAGGATAGGTGTTATGAGAGAACAATTAATTAGACTACGAAATTTTGGGAAAACTGTTCGCATGGTCCAAAACTAATAAATAAAAAATTTTACTTCGATTTGTATTATACAGGGCGATTTATAACTAAAAATATGAAAAATGTCCAGAAGGTTAACTACATTTATTTTTAAAAATAGAACAAAATTGTATAAGTAAATTTTGTAAAGAATTAAATTTTATTTAATTTAAAAATATAAAGTTAAAGCGTGAAAGTAAAAAAAATGTTTTTTTACATTACATATTAGAATAGATATTGGGCAAAGAAGGCAAAATTAAAACAAAAGGATCAGTTTTAAACATTTTGTTAAAATTCTCTGCCTGTATTTTAAAAATTGCTAATTCAAAATCCAAAAATTGACATTTTTTTTTTAAGGTAGTTCTTAAACCTAAAATTTTAACATTATTTTAATTCTCCACAACCTCTACTTATTCAATTTTGTCATGTTTTAAAAAATTAAAGTACTTCTCTGTTAGCCATTTTTCATATTTTTAGTTATAAATTGCCCTGTATAATACCAATTAGAGTATTTTTTTAACTTTTAAACCATGCGACCGATTTTCCCACAAAAACTTTTAAAAATTCTAAAATTTTGGTCCATTAAATGTTCATCATCTTGACTATACTCCCTATAGGTCAAGTAATATAGGTTTAGCAAAACAAATTGTACCTTATTTAAAAAATTGTTTGCCTTATTATAAAAATTTAAAGTATGTATAAAGGGGCGCCCATAAATTACGTGAGTCATTTAGGAAGAGGGGGTCGACTTGAATCTTACCTAATTTTACCGTGGGGGAGAGAAATCCGTTCAAATATCATGTAATTTTTCTTACACTAGAAACAGGAGAAAGTTAAGGAGATTTGGGCAGGTCCTCGCAGGAAAAATGTGCCCTGTGATGCAGTGTCACTTTTTGGGTCGAGGTCCTTGTTTTACTGCTTTTTAAAATTATTTACACGATAAAATTCATTTCGATTTGTGAAATGGTGCCTTTTATATTCCCATCAATCTCACGTGAGATTCGGAGATGGGGACGGGGGTTTAAGTAAATCTCACCAAGGGAAGGGGGGTCCAAAAATAAACAAACTCGTTACGTAATTTATGGACGCCCCCTAATAAAACATTTTAATACATTAAACTAAAAAGTTACAACAAAGAAACAGCCATTTTCCTAAAAATTTTAAATAGGAAGGCATATTTTTTATAATATTTGTCTTGAGGAAGTTTTATACCAACTTTAATTTACTAAAAGTATCTACAATTATTTTTAAAATATTAATAAAAATAATGATTATCCATTTAAGAAATGATATTAAGTAAACTTAGCCTACATTTCAAAGTTTCGCAGAGTCTAATTTTGGAGAAATCGATCGTGGCGGTTCGTCGTAGGGCACCCAGTATATTAAACACGTCGTAAGATTAACGAAAAAACCAATTTTATCAAAAATGTCAAATAGGCAACCGAGTTAGGAACGCACGGGCACTAGCGTACCAAGGAGGGGCGGTCTGCCCCGGACCTCCAAATGGGGGTCCTCATAGAAAATTTAGGTACATATTATGGTTTAGGAGCGTTGTTGTGAGGGCTTTTTGTAATTTGTTGAGATCTGGACCGTATTTTTTTTGCTTCTCTTAAATGAGTTTTAAAAAAGGATTTGTTTATTGATAACAACTGATATACAACTTTGCTTTCTTTCTTGAGGCCCGATACCTCTAGGTACTCCATTGCGCACGGGTCCCTTTGTTTGGCCCAATATACGAATAATCCATGACCTTTTTTTTTATTAAAGAAAGCTTCAAAATGCTAATAAATTTATAGTTATTTAAAAAAGTAATTGAAAATTTCTCATCCCCTGTTAAAAACAAACACAGAATTTATTAACAAAGGAAATGCTTTACGCCTTTTATTGTTTTATGTTTGTAAATAAAATGTTATAAAATTTTTTCATCAAATGTTTTTATGTACAACACATTTAAAATGTTTAATTTATATATTTATCCATGCAAACAATAATTTTGAGCCATTTGATAAAAATTAGTTATTTAAGTAATTTGATTAAGAAATTTAAGCAGAAATGTGATCAATAGCATAAGAAATAAAATTCGGTGTAATACAAGGTGTCTCTAAAAGGTACAAAATAAAAGCAAAAATATAACGACATAACCCAACTTACCTTAGTTTAAAAGTAAGTGATTTCGATGTCCCAGAGAGTTAGAAATTTAATTTTTAATAAATAATTTTGGTATTTATTGGTGTATTGTCACAATATTTGGATTGGTTTTAGAAGGCCAGAAATAAGAATCTGCTATCAATTTTTTGTTAAATCTAGAAATTGCAACCACCTACAAAATAACTTTTTTAAGCCACTCTGTAACTTTTAAATACAAATTCTTATTTTCTAACATATTTTACATGAAAAAAGTATACCTAGTAAAAGTTGATTTAAGCAATAGTTTTTGAGATATTTGGATGAAACAAAATCACTTTTCATACGGCTAGGTCTTAGCTGTACAGGGTGTTTCAAAATTAGATGCTAATCTTTAAAAGAGTGAACTCTTAGATGATTTTTAAAAGGGAAGTTTAAATAAACCTATATTGTAAATGTCTTCCATTTTAAACACTCTGTATAGCTTAGACCTGGCCATTTAAAAATGTTTTTCTGTTTTAATTTGATAATAACAATTATTTTTATCTAAAATTTACATACAGAGTGGCTTAAAAAAGTGTTTTTGTTTTACTTGTGCAAGATATTGCAGGTGGCGTCCACTGAAATTGATAGCGGATTCTATATTCTACCAAAATTCCCCTTAGCCGAATATGGACGTACACCTATTATTACCAAAAGTATTTATAAAAAGTAAAACCAGAGATAATTTTTGACCTTCTGAAATCATCCGCTTTTGAACTAAGGTAAGTTGAGTTAGATCGTAATATTTTAGCCTCAGGAATTTTTAAGTAGCATTTTTCCGTAGCTGTTAGTACCCTGTATAATAAATAATTTTTTGTTTTTAAAAATATTAACATTAAAAAATCTCAAAAACGATACGAGACAAACATCTCATCATTACAATATTAAATTAACAAATAAATGACCTAAAATTTCTTTCCTTTAGAGAAGATCCGGAAAGCGCCGCCCATCGGGTAACGCCGCCCACCGTCATAATTTTTAAACTTTGGGAAATAATTTAAAAATATTTTATTTTTTATGTTGGGTGTGACCTATTAGTGTTGTGCCAATAATTTAACTATTTTGAGGAAACTGAATGTCTAGAACTAATAGTAGATATTATATAACAAGTTATATGGTTTAATTATTTGTTTTTTTTTATTTCAGGGTAAAAATATCTAAATTGATGGGAGGCCTTGCCCGCCCTAGATGGGTGGCGTTATCCAACGTATTGGGTATCTCCGCCCATTGGTAGGAGTATTACAAACGTTAAGTTTTTTTACTGAAAACTTTTTTTTATTCAAAAATTAGGCATATCCTTATAAACCCAATATATTTGAGCAATCAACGCTGTTTTTAATAGAAACTCATATGTTACTGACACTTCACAATATTCAAATTTGCTTAGGTGAACTGGGCTTTTCTAACTTTCCCTAACTCCATTTTAATTTTTTATACTTTTGAAGATTCCAATACAATTCCTGCCAATTTTAAACACACTTTAAAAAGAAGTTTTTAAATTTATGGAATAAACTAAATATAATCTAATAAAAACATAACACAAGCTTGTTTTATAGTTTTGCTACATTACAGAAATTTTAGACAGCCAATAAACCTAATTTAAATAAAAAAATTCTTTAGATTTTAAAGCACAAAGAAAGATTATCTACATCGACAAACTCAAAGAAAAATAAATACATATTTTAAAAACAACAAGGCAAAAAATAACAAAAAAATTCTTATAAAACATTTTTGTCTCAGTTTTTAGATTTACTGTCTGTCGTTTAAAATGTCGATAACTCCATAAAAGAACAAAATTCCAAGGTTTTAAAATAAATCTTTTTATATCATAAAAGTATTCGTTTTGCCACAATATTTGTAGGTTTTTTTTTAACATTTTGTTTAAAATAAAATTTCTTTTTAATATAGCAGAGTTCACAAATTGATTGTGACATAAGCGTTTATGGGTGTTAGTAAAATTTAATGGGTTTAACTAAACGAAATAGCAAGGAAACCATTTATGATTATAAAAAATATCTCCAAAAAATGGTAAAGTTAAACATCTTTTTTCGACCCTAACCCTTGTTTCACACTTAGCCGAATTTTTGATGGGTGATTTCTATTTTTAGTTATTGTATTTAGTAATATTCCTATTTTTTACATTGCTCATTTCTAAAAGGTAAAAGTAATATATTATACAGGGTGTATCCAAAAGGTATGAACAAGCATTAATTTCTGAAGCTAAAATATATTGATGTTACCCAAACTTAGTCCAAAACTGGATAATTTCGGATCCGGAGATACAGAGTGTTAAAAATGTCAAAAATGGTTTTAATTATTTTAAAAGTTATTTTCCTATTAATTGGTGTATTGTCATAATATTCGGCTAGGGGTGGTTTTAAAAAGTTAGGTAGAAGATTCTGCTTTCAATTTTATTATTTACTCTGGAGGGCGCCACTTGCGGTGTCTTGTGAAAAAACAAAATAACTTTTTTGAGACACTTAGTATTCAACTTTTTAATGACAATTCTTATTTTTCAACATATTTTAAACTTAAAAACGAAATACCTTTGTTCAGCCACTTTATTTATAAAATAATAATAAAAAATTCCTATTTCTCAACATATTTTGCATAAAAACGGTATTTTTGGTAAAGATTGATTAAACAGCCGTTTTTGTGATATTTAAATTTCAAAAAAAAGATTTTCTGTATTGCCAGGTCTAAGCCGTACAGGATGTTTTGGAATTAGATGATAATACTCTAGAATGTAAACCCTTGGATAATTTCAAGAAGAGAAGTTCAAATCAACCTATGTCCTACACGTCCTTACTTTAAAGCAGTAAAAGAAGATTTTTTTAAATTTTGTAACTCTGTATCTCAAACTTTAAGGCATTTAGGACATATATTTATTTAATATTTTTTTCTAATATCACCTATGGATGCACACTCAAATATAGTTACATCCAATTATATATAGCTTAGCCATACCAAAAGTGATTTCTTTAAAACCAGATATCCTAAAACCAGCTACTTAAATCAACATTCACCATAAAAGCCCTTTTTATGTAAAATATGCATTTGAAAAATTGAAATTTAATTTATTTAACAGTTACATACAAATTGGCTTAAAAAAGTGATTTTGTTTTTAATTTATTTATTATTATTAAAATTATTCTCTTTATATCTAGGCAAATTAGGTTGAATAATCACATTTTAGCTTCAGGAAATTATGGTAGCAATTATTTTTGCACCTTTAGGGAAAATCAGGAATGTAATTAGATTTGACGTTTACTGTTTGAAATGCCATTTCAATTTTTTATCTTAATAGGCATCAATTTCTAAAATTTTCAGTTTTTCAGAAATTTATAATTAATTATTTTTATTTTGCTACTAAGATTCACATAGCTTAAAATTCGCACTTATATTAAAAAAAGTATTAAAAACTAAGACCATTAGAAATACGAAAGTTTACACAAACTAACCTTTATACTATACCTCCAAATAGAAAAAAATATAAAATTTAGCAGTTTCAATGTAAAAAAAATGGTACCTTTTATAATTTTTTGTCCTAGTTAAACACCCTGTATATTATTTATAATATTTAAAAAAATTGGTTAGTTGAATTCTGCTACACAAAAATGTAATCCCAAATTTAAAAACCACGAATTTCTGGCAGGAATAATGTAAACCTATTTTTGGGACTGCAAATATTTTTTCTTAAAATCCAAATATGTCAAAAACACTTGGAATTAGGTATAAAACATAATAAACATTATGCTTAGAATATAATACATAATCCATGTATAAAATAATTCAGCGAGTCGATTTAAATTTGCACCATATGGAACACTTTTTTATTATTAATTTTACAAAAAAAAGGTTTTCCTTATAGAAAGTTCTGCTTGGCCCAAAACCTAAAATGCAATCATCAGATATTTATTTTTTGTAGTGGTATATGAGGTATGTCGACAAATATGAATTTTTCTGAAGAGGAAAGTACCTCTTTTTTCATAACATCGAAATTTTTTACTAAAAAAAGTATTTACGATTAATAATAACATTTAAATATGCCAACTTGTCCATTTAAAGAAAAACAAGGATTTCGAAACCTTTTTGCTTTTTGACAGTGCTTAAGCTTTTTTAACATATACCATTTCAAAATAAGTATGCACTTATGTACAAACTTATATTTTCACCGTTAGCCCAAAATAATTAAAAAGTTTTTTTTTATAAACAAGTTTGCATATTTTAATGTTGTTTTTAAACCCAAACATCTTTTCTTTATAAAAATTTTCAATATTATGAAAAATAGAGGTTCTTTTCTCTTAAGCATAATTCATATTTTATGACATACACTGTATACAACTACAAAAATTAATATCTGATGATTGCATTTAAGGTTTTGGAACATGCAGAATTCTTATAAAAATATTATATTTTTAAAAGAATCATAATTATAATTAAAAAGTTTTTCATATGGTGCAAACTTAAGTAGATATACTGTATATAGGGTGTTCTTTTTAAAATAATCAAGTTGATATGCACTTCCCGTGTAACCAGAAGTACGAGAAACGTGAGATACGTATTAGCCATATGAAGATCGATATTACCTAAACAACTTAAAATTTAAAAAAGTATCTTCAGCAGTTTCATATATGTTTAATAGCACACTTACCGTGAATCACAGGGTAAAATTTAATTTTTATATTTATATTTTAGAATCACATTTACTTACCATTCTATTTTTTCTAAATGCTTTCTTGCACCAAGTTTACAAAAGTTTAAATTAGAAAAATTGACACTACATAAAGTCTTAACACATTTCAGTTTTTGTAAATCTATAGCCTTGACTTAAGAAACTTAATAATGTTTTACAATTATTTTTAAAATTACCATTTCAAATGAAAAAACGCCCAAAATTACCTCAAATTTACTCGAAAGAAACTTTTTCCAAAGTTACAAACCTCGGAAAAGGCGCTCGCGAAACTCTAGGCGTCGCACCAACCACGCTTTGCGTCGCGACGTCCAAATAGTTCAGAGAACAAGCGTCGACTAAGAGCGTCGTTGCCCACCGAGGTTTTTATTGATACGTCTAATGCAGAATATCTTGCGATTTTGCGTGAATTTTTATTCTAAGTAGTAGGTGTTAATAAGTAATATTTGTTGTTAGTAGTACATTATACTATTCTAAAATTTATGCATCAAATTCTAATGTCATATTCTACGTTAAAAATAAACTCTGGTTTCCTTTATAAACATATGTCCGGAAATGCTTTCTTTTAGAGATACAAGATGTTAAAATTTTAGGAACACTATCATTATTGTATCATAATTTTTAAACCGCTCTAGATATTTAATTGGTATTTGGTACATTGCTTTACAGCCGCAAAAGACATTTATTTTTATGTAAAAACTTAACAAAAAAATTAGCAGTGACGTCTGTACCATATTTGTATGGACTATTTTTCAAGAGAGTGTGCCACCGTTTTTTTCCATAATTGAAATTATTTTTAAAATCTCCATTGAATTTGGAACAAGTTTAATCTCCTTAATTTTTTTTTGAACGATGCATTGTTTTTAATTTTTATGCCTGACGAATTTGTAAATAAAAACTTTTAAAAAAATATTTTACATTTTTGTCAGTATTTTCGCAAATTCGTCATGCATCAATGTAGTTTTTATTTTTTATTTGAAAACTATGAAAAAGTCAAGAGGGTAAAATTTTGTTCCAAATTTAATGGGAATTTTTAAAATAATTCTTATTTTAAAAAACAGCAGTGGCGCCAACATTTTTGTTTTTATATTTCATACAAATATGGTACGGACGTCACTGGTATTTTTTCTAATATTTTACATAAAAATAAATGTCTTTTGCTGCTGTTAAGCAATGTTTCAAATACTAATTAAATATCTAAAGCGGTTTAAAAAATCTTAGAATTTTAAAACCTTGTATTTCTAAAGAAAACGTTTCTGGAGATATGTGTATATAAGAAACTAGGGTTTATTTTTGACGTAGAATATGCTATTAAAATTTAATGCATGAATTTCAAAACATCCTATATTTAATAATTTACATATATTTTTTAAGTAAAACATCTGTCAATTACAGTTTTTTAAAGGGTGTTTTATAATAGGATACTAAAGAAAAGTTTAAATAACTACAGATTTCTTATTTCAAAATATTCAAATTTTACCAAACATACTTATTTAGTCAATAATAAGATAGATATAGGGTTTAAAAGTAACAAAAAAAATATTTATTTCGATAATTTTTGATACGTTTTAAATATTTTAAGAAAACCCACTATTCAGACCCGATGCTAATGTTTACATTATGTTAACTTAAGGACGTACGCACCATTAACATTAAGGTCTGGCTACACATAGCCGCAACGAGCACGCAAAGTGGCTTAGCCGTGCGTCTCGCTTGTGAAATGTAGGAGAAGGCAGGGCAATTTATTAATAAGCTAACAATTTTTTACTAATGTTAAAAGGGTCTAAAAAAGGTGAAAAATATTTTTTTCTAGTTTAGGTCTAAGGATACCGCTGCTCAAGTTTATTCAACAAAATTTAAAAGAGATTTTTATATAATATTTATTGAACTGAAGTAAAATGCTCTATGAGTACCTTGCAGGAACTCCTCACATTGAATTATGAATTAAAAAAAAACATAAATACAATCAGGGTCACGAACATAAAATAAAGGTGCTGGAAAGATTGGGTAAGAGAATTTAGAAAGTCCATAGTCTCGAAAACCTATACCAACAAAAAATGCATTTAATTAAATGTGCAGTAGCTGATTTGTAATATATTAAATTATTGACAATTTTTTATTACTAGCCGCAACGGCATATTGTTATGCCAACTCACTTAGTTTTGTTAAATGTAAATTGTTAATTGATGCTGAAAAATGTATGAAAAAACATCGAGACACGAGTAGGAGATTTCGATGAATTAACAGAAGTACGGAATAAATGTTATGTTATTGGTAATAATTCCGGCATTGGATTAGTGTAGTTTTTAAAGTTTAGATAAGATTAATTAAGTTATTCTATAATAATGTACATACTGTATAAGCTATAGATAAAGGTATATCGGCAAGTAAAACAACAACAAAGGATTTACCTGACTCATCCAATCCGAAATGTTTATATGCCGGTATTCACGTTAGACTGTCTCTTTTCCTCACGTTGCGTATGGGTTATGTTATTTAGCTGATCCGGTATAAATCTGTAGTACTACCCTTTAAATAATAGCTTATCGTGTAATAAACGGTAACAAAAAAAAAGGGTAACAGTTTTACCTGCCTTTAAAGTTTCGATAAAAAGAAACAGAAGTAAGTAGAAAAATTAGTTTTAGTTAAAGAAGATGCCCTGGATATAATATTAATGAATAATGCAACAGACTTAGCTTGGAAAAATGTATTTAATATTTTGAGGATATAAAAACTTTTCACATTTTCTAAATCAATCTGCCTCATATATCCCTATCATTGATACCGCCTGTACGTACAATCTTCATAAAAATAGTAAACTACTAATAAATTATTGCTTGGTAGGTGTTTTTTTATATGACTCGCGTTGAGAAATATTTGAGTCAAGGTTGTTTAGTGCAACCAAAAAATATATGGGAGAGTATACTAAGTAATAATTAGTATTAGATGTAGTAAAAGTAATTATAGCTAATATGCTGCAATTACGGCATTTGTCAATTGCACTAAACAACTTAAACTTGATATCTCGAAAAGGGTTACTCAGAACTATTTTTACAAAGTATCTTTTTTCTGTAAAAAGGAAAGAAGAGCTTATTACATACATAGTAGCACAACAGATTTTTAAATAAAATTAAAGTGGTGTAGCTGGCGCCTTCTAGTTACCATAATAAAATTAAGAACGTAATAAACATTATGACACCCTGTATATGTGTGTTTCTTATTATTACCTTTTGACCATAGGTAAGTATGATTAATGTCATAAGACCATGCAAAGAAATTTTCCACCATAGGTCGAACAAAAAAAGGCAAGAAAAATTTGCCCAGAAGTGAATAAAAATAATTATTCTTGAAGCTAAAGAAGTGAACTGTTTTTCGAATGACAATTTTTCGAAGAACGTTTTTTAAATGGACAGTTCTCAAACAGATAGTTTTTCCAACCGACTTTTTAAAAAGGTAATTTTTCGAAGATAAGTTTTTAAGAAAAGATAAAGTGTATGTAATTTATTCAACTAATTAGAAGTAACCAGAACAATAATTGTAGAGTGGAAGTGCTAATTGATCTAAGTGCTAAAATTAAAAATTAAATATAAAAGGGGTGTCTCTATTAACAATGTTTGGAATATTTCAAATTTTATCTTATAAATTACATTAGAAACTGAAATTACCAAATATAAGTGATTTAATAAAAAGAATGGAATAGGTATATCCATGGACGTATATATAGGTTTCTCATGGGGGGTTTTGACGACCAAAACAAAAAAGGTATTAAAAACTTATGCAGACCAAAAAAAAAAACAAGTAGCTCCCTTTAAAAAAAACTCAAATCTTCCTTTCCTCAGTACTTCCACTGTAAGCCTTTATTTCCTATTTTTTTTTAACAAAAATTATTGAAGAAAAAAAAGGTTTCTTGCTTTACCCCTTATTTTACTGGTTTCTTTTTTTTATCCACCTCCACATATTTATTTTTCCTTATGCTAAGGGAAGGGAGATCCACATACCCGTCCACAATAAAAACATTACTGAGAAAAGACTTTTCCCTTCTTTACCATGCTAAGGGGGCAGGGGGTCAAACCATCCAAACCCCCTCTTATATACCCTCATGGGTATATCACTACCCGTGAAAGTAAAATAGGTCATTCTTTTATTTCCACAGCCAACTTACCAAAAAAACATAATGGCGGTATTTGACTTTCTTTAAAAGTATTCTCTGGGTGCCATTTTAAAGAAGAAAAACCCTTTAGGATATGTCATTAAAACGGGACTTTTATAGAAAATGCAAAATGAAAAAAGGCACACAACCGAAACTGGTTTTGAGATTGTGATCAACAAGGTCAAAAAATGTCAATTTATGCTCTATTATTACTGTAAAATTCTTATTAGTCTTTCTTAAAAACAAAAAAATACTTAGGGGAAGGGGCTAACAATATCCTGTGTCAACTGGTGGAGAGCGGTTGGTAACCCTTTTCTATTTACGGTTATTTTTTATATCCAAACATTTTTATCACATTAATGAGATCACGTCTAAAATAATGTCATATATATTGCAACCAATTAAATATTTATTGCATACAGCTATTTCGAAAAAACATAGTACCGATCTTATTGCAAATAAATATAGATAAGTGATAAATTAACGCATACATAATAGTAACGGTTTATTTATTTAATAATTAATTATGGCTTAAATTGACTTTCTAACAATTATTTGGTACAGTAACTTAAGCCTGGTAAAAAATACATACAAGGTAAAAAAAGTAGTTTGACGCTTGAATATTTTTTAAGCCGCTCTAGCTGCATTTACAAAAGTTGGTATTTGGAGGTTCTGGACAGTGATGCCAAGTTTCTTAGTATTTGTTACACTTTTTATTTTTTTTTGTGTTTAATTTTTTAAATATTTAAAAATATTTCGAGTGTGTAGATTAAAAATTTGAAGTATGTATGTGCCCTAAACTTAAAAAGATATTCTTTAAATAGCTCTAAAGCAAACAGTTTATATAAAAATGAATCTGCAAATTCTTTAGCTTATATAAAATGATTTTTGAAAAATACCATAAATAGTACATTATACACCTAGGGAATAAAGTGGTATTTTAAATCCTGAGACAAAAATTTTATAGCCCAACCAACGGGAGGGCTCTAATTTATCGAGGGATTTAAAAACACTTTTGTCATGAGGTGTATTTATTATTTTATGCACTTTAGAATAGGTAAAGCGTAAAAAAATATTTATAATAAATAATAAAATAAAAATAGAAATAAATGTTTTTATTGAAGATTACACTACAGCTGACAGATATGAATGACAGCACGCTAACCGAAACCAGTGGTGTTCCGTATCTAATTAGCTAATTTCAGCTACCGTATTTGTACGGGAAAATACTGACTGGTTAACCAAAACAACAAATGAAACACACCCCATGATTGTCTCTGTACCTTTAAATAATCCCTTAAGTGCATAAAATCATCAGATCTTTTGTCTTTTGGCTACGTTATAATATTTGTAGCATTAAAGTCCTTAGTTTGTACTAATTTAAAAACATTTAAATCCACTTAATAAATATTAAATTAAATTAAAACAAATATACAGGGTACCCGGACAGGTGAGGTGAAAAATAATAAGTGTGATAGAGTAAGCCACAATAATTTTAAACTTCATATAAAAAATCCTTCGCTTTTCCTTGGAAAGTTATTGACCTTCAAAGTTCGAATAAGAAAATTTATTTTATTTATATCTTTTGAACGGTTGCCACAATAATAATGATATTTGAGCATTAAAATGAACTTATACCAATTTCTTGTCATAGGCAAATGATTGCGCAAAAGTCATAATTATACAGGGTCAGACGATTTTTTCGTTTATTGTATGCATTTTTTACAGAGGTGAAAAATTTTACATTTTGCTTTTACCGTTTAATTCCTTTATAATTTTTGTACAAAAAAGGTATACCTTATTTAAATCGATATTTTGGACCGTTCTTTATAAAATCGCATTTTAAAAATCAGACATACCCCTATTTTGTATGAAATAAAAAATCAATTTTTAAGAAGATAATAAAAATGTGGAAAAAATAATAAAAAATGGTGTTTAAAAGCCTTTTAAACTTTATAACACAAATAAAGACTGTTTTTAATAATTTTACCATATTTTAATAGTTTTCTTAAAAAATTAAATTCCTATTACATACAAAATGGGCGTATGTCTAGATTTTAAATGCATTTTTATGAAAAGCGTTTCAAAATATTAATTTAAATAAAGTATACCTTTTTTTGCACAAAAATAATAAAGGAACTAAACGGTCAAACCAAACTATCAAATTTTTCACCTCTGTAAAAATTGCATACAATAAACGAAAAAAATCGTCTCACCCTGTATAATTATGACTTACTGCACATCATTTGCCTATGAAAAAAGCATTGGTATGGGTTAATTTGAATGTCCAAATATCATTATTATTGTAGCAACCGTTTAAAACGTAAAAATAAAATAATTTTTTTAATTCTAACTTTGAAGGTCAATAACTTCCTAAGGAAGTGCGATAGAACTTTTTTATATGAAGTACTAACATTATTTTGGCTCACTCTATCACCCCTATTATTTCTGACCTCACCTTTCCGGACACCCTGTATTTTTAACTAAATTTTATTTAACTTTTATGTTTTGTTTGAATTAAGAAAATAACAGTAATTTTTAGCATCTTAAAACATGTTTATATCTTGCTATGGTTTTTAAAAAATTAACTTATTTTCCTGTTTTCGAGCCATACAAAAACATGTATTTTTTAAAGTTTATGTTTTACAATTTACACAGAGTGGCCTTATTTTCCGGGAAAGTCCAATACTTCTATGGTTTATTAAGGTATTGCAAAAGTTATTTATAAAAGTTGTAGGATTTCCAAACGTGCATGTGTCCCTAAAATACTTTGGTGTATTCAGTATCCCAAAAAAAGGAATACCTTAAGAGTTTTGTTTTTAAATTTTAATACCCATTTTTGTTTACAGAATTGGATTTAGCATAAAATTTTCTTGTAGTACGCTATTTTATTTTGGCACTCAGTTGCAATCTTGACAAGCTATTTATAATTTAATGAAACTTTGGTACAAAATAGGATACCATAACCAAGTTAAATACGGAAATGAACTAGTTATAAATAATACATGGTCATATGTCTTAAAACACTAAGGACAACAGAATAAATTCCTGAAAGAAAATTTACATCTTATACTGGTTGTTTCTTATAGCATCGTTAATATCACAATATTTAATATTCTGAATTTAAAATAATTTATTTTAGCGATACCTATTCAAAAATGTAAGGTTTTTATCATATTTGGGATTTTTTAATAATTCATGGCAAAAAAGTAATTCTTTTACAAAGAAAAACTTTGTTATTTTCATTGAAACACCCAGTAAAAAAGTAATTTCATTTTTCCACTAAAAATGTGTGTGACATAAGCTATGTTAATTTCCAAAAATAACGCATTTATCGATCTTCGAAACATTATCCTATAGCTTTGTTGCGACATTTTTGTAACGTTAGATGTATGTAACCAATTTTTATCGTTAACTAATATTTCTAATCGCCATACAGAGCAAAAAATGCGTAAGTAACTTTGAAAACAGCCATAGCTTATGATACATTTTTTAAAGGTAAAATATAAAATTTTAAGAATAATTAAAAATATACAAGGTTTTTCTGATGTATGTATGTACGTCAAACTCTGTAATTTGTAAAAAATATTATCACTTTGGCGGGCATTTTGAATGAGTTGGTAGTAATTATTACAGCGATATTGGGTAATTATAAAATGGTAAAGTTAAACGTATTTTGTAAGATTACAAAATAACTGCAGTTTATTGGGTTTTAAGTAGTCTGCTTAAAATTTATAATGAATTTTATGCCTACAATGTAGTTTTTAATTTAGTTGCCCTAAAGTTTATTAATACAATGTATTGTATATGGATCAAGAGTAATAAACACAAATAGTATAGCAACATTAGAGTGGTCCTTTGTATGGGTACATTTGATTTTTATTCAAGATAGTTCTAAATAGGTTTTTAATATATTTAAAAATAAATCGTGCCAAATTGCAGCTCTTAATTTTAAAATTAAACCGATTTGAACGATAGCCAAATTGTTAAGTAAAATTAACATGGAATAAGTTTTAGTGATTTCTTTAATTTTTTTTAAGTTATGCACAAATAAACGGGGATCCGTTCCTTAGTGGATGCAGATTGGCACAATTTTTTTGGATATATTTAAAACCTATTTAGAACTGTCGTTAAAAAAATCAAACATACAAATAAGGACAGCTAAGCTACAAAAAATAAAAACATTATTAGTTGTACGGTGAGGCAAGATAAGTAGCAGTATACGAAGGCTTACATGAAACCTACACTGAAAGAAAACAGTTAATTAAACTACCTTTCAGTTGCTTCGTTAATAACCATTCTTTTATTTTTAGGTATCATAGCTATTTTTTTAATAATGATATTAAATTGATCTTTCGAGAACTATTAAAGTTGTCTTTCTGAAATCAAGGTATTACTGTTAATAAATTTCTGCATAACACTAACTAGTTGGTTTAGTTACAATCCATTTACGTGTTAATAAAATCTTACCAGATTTACTATTATGTTGCGGTTTAATTGTGGTCATTAAGTTTATTATTTGTGTTTATTAAATGCATCAAATAAAGTTTCCATTAATAAAGGCAGAAAAAGACCTTCCTAATACTATTAGATATTCAGGTATTACAAGTGGGCACCTTTAATAATCATAACTAAAGTAATTTAGCTAGATATGAATCGTTAAAAATCGATATACTTCGGTAGCGCTCGTCAACGGAAAGTCTTCCAAAACAGGCGCAACGGCGCAACGATTTCAGTTTTGTGCTTCGTGTGGTGTGGGTATGGTAGGGTTTTCTTGGCGTATTATTTTTACGGACGCCATTTGACTGATTCCAAAATGGCGCGTGTAAAAATCTTAATTTATTTAAAAACCAAATATTTTATTTCGTTTTTCTATGTTTTTGGTTTGGTTTAGCGTTATGCAGTTTTATAATGGCCTACAAACGTACTTTACAGGAATGGGGCTTTAAACAAAGTGTTATAGAAGCTTTTAAAGGTAAGCATTAAAATAGATTTGCAACTTCTTAATTAATATTGGTAATTATTTATTCTTTTATTTTTTCGATTAAAAAAAATACTCACTTGTTCTAGAGGCAGTTACTGACATAAACCCTTCAAGGGAGCAAGAAAATATCGTTTTTTTTATTTATTTATGAATCAACAAACTTTCGAGACCGCGAAGTGAATTGTGTGCTGGGCGAACCTTTTCCTGTTCCGTGGCTGGGCGGGGTAAGCCCATGGTAAAAGACGATGTAAAGTGAATGTCCAGAAATTAAAGCAGGTTCAATAGGTTTTGCGGACACAAGTTTTTAAAATTTTAAATGTTCAGTCATAAATGGCAATTATTTAACAGTTATATTTTTGCAAAACGTGAATATTTCGCTTTTTTATGTGCTATTTGGAATGCCTATTTTATAATAAAATTTCGGAAACTGCTCAAATTTTGTCAAGCAAAACGTAATGAACCCACTTTAATTTCTAGACATTTACTTTACCATGGTTTTACCCCGCCCAGCCACGGAAGAGGAAATGGTTCGCCCAGTAACCCAATTTTAATCGCAAAAATAAAAGAATAAATAATTACCATTATTAATGAGGAAGTTGCAAATCCTTTTTAATGCTTAGTTTTAAAAGCTTTTATAGCACTTTGATTAAAGCCCCATTCCGTTAAAGTACGTTTGTTGGCCATTATTAAACTGCACAACGCTAAAACAAACCACAAACATAAAAACGGAATAAAATATTTGGTTTTTAAAAAATATATATTTTTACTCGTTTATCAGTCAAATGGCGTTGGTAAAAATAATAAGCCAAAAAAAAACCTACCTCATCCACTTATCACACTTATCTCGTAATACATACCTATACATACAAATTTATAGATTTTAATTCCTAATACTTCTCCATATACTCCCTTGACCATATATATTTTATAAATTTAATTTGCTACAGGAACTAGAGCTTATTTGCTGAAGCAACTAAAGCCATATACTACAATAACTAAGGCTTATACAGGGTGTCTCGAAAGGTAAGGTCAAAAATGGTAGAAGTGATAGATGAGCCAAAATAATGTTAGTACTTCATATAAAAAAAAGTTCTATCGCGCTTTCTTAGGGAATTTTGACGTTTAAAGTTAGAATTAAAAAAATGTATTTCATTTATAACTTTTAAACGGTTGCCCCAATAATAATTATATTTGGGCATTTAAATAAACTCATACCAGTGTTTTTTTCCAGAGGCAAATGATAGCGCAGCAATTCATAATTATACAGGGTAAGACGAATTTTTTTCGTTTATTATATGCATATTTTACAGAGATTAAAATTTGACATTTTGGTTTGACCGTTTAATTCCTTCATCATTTTTGTACAAAAAGGTATACCTTATGTAAATCGATATCTTGGACCATTCTTCATAAAATCGCATTTTAAAACCAGACATACCCCTATTTTGTATATAACAAAAAAATCCATTTTTTGAGGAAAATATTAAAATGTGGTTAAAAATGGTGTTTAAAGGCCTTTGAAACTTTATAACACAAATAAAGACTGTTTTTTAAAAATTTTACCATATTTTAATAATTTTCTCAAAAAATTGATTTTTTATTACATACAAAATGGGGGTATGTCTGGATTTAAAATGCGTTTATATGAAAACGGTTCACGGTATCAATTTAAATAAAGTATACCTTTTTTGTACAAAACTGATAGAGAAATTATACGGTCAAACCAAAATGTAATTTTTTACCTCTGTAAGAAATGCATTAAATAAACGAAAAAATTCGTCTCACCCTGTATAATTATGACTTACGGCGCATCATTTGCCTATGGAAAAAAGCATTGGTACGAGTTAATTTAAATGCCTAAATATCATTATTATTGTGGCAACCGTTCAAAAGTTATTAATGAAATACTATTTTTTATATTCTAACTTTAAACCTCATAACTCCCTAAGGAAGCGCGATAGAACTTCTTTTTATATGAAGTACTAACATTATTTTGGCTCACTCTACCACCCCTATCATTTTTGACCTCACCTTTCCGGACACCCTGTATATTCCAGCAAGCTACATTTTTTGCTACTTTAATTAAAGCTTAGGTATTACCATAATGTTGATATAGTAATACTGATAATAAGATTGAATATCAGTCACAACTAAGTCCATTGAGCAGTAAAAAGTAAATGACTTAATTACCATAATGTCATGGACTAACAGCGGTAACTAGACGACTTTAATAACCACACTACCAATGCCAAATAATGGTCGCTAACATATCAGATATTTTTCGGTTATTAAGCCGACTTAGTTATAGTAACTAATTTGGAAGTAGAAAGTCAACTTTAATTATGACATTAACTGATCTTATCTGTCCCCTATTTAACTGAGATAATTTAGTTATGATTATTAAAACTTTAATTATGGTTGCTAGAAATTTATCTCAGTGTAGGTATTAGGAAAAGTGGGTGCAAAGTTATTAAGGGTTAAACAAATTTTATCCCCCAGATCCAGTAACCATTTTTAATTGCACATATTATTATATCATATCTTAGAGCTTATCTTTGAGAGTTATAACAAAACTTCTTTTTTTATACCTTATCACCCTGTGTCTCGTAAGTTATTAGAACACGGGTTTATTTAAACTTTTCCTGGTAAAATCACCTATGAATTTACACTCTTAAAGATTGGCATCTTATTCTAAAACACCCTGTATAGATAGCTTAGGCCTTGAGCGTACAGCAATAAATTTTTAAATTTAGTTATTTTAAAAACTTCTGCGTAAATCCAGTTTTATAACTCATACCTTTTTAGACAAAATATGTTGTATAGTAAAAATTTGTATCTAAATGCAGAGTGAGTCAAAAAGGGTATTTTGTTTTTAATAATAAGCAAATTTAAATATTGTGAAGTGTCAGTGTAATATAAGTCTATTAAAAACAACGTTGATTGCTCAAATCTATTGTTAAAGGTAAGCTGAATTTTTGTATAAGTAAACGTTTTCAGTAAAAAACTTTACGAAAACATTTTGAAATAAATTAAATCAGATAACTTGATATCTTGTATTTATTAGAAGTCCTTGACATTCTGATTCTTCTAAGTAACAACATTATAGACATAAGACTAAAAGATAAACCCCAACTTAAAAAATAAACATCCCATTTTATTTTAATAATATAGATAAATTACATTGTTGTTATTTCTTACAAAATTTTAACACACAGGTAAATGGCAAATTTATGGTACCAGCTTTGCCAAAGCAATGTTCTCTGGGCGATCTTACTCGCAAAACGCATTTTTTTCTTTAAAGTGAAATTAAAACCAGATTTTTATTTTTTACCTTTCAAAACCTCCCTGGCTACATATTAGGATTTACCTATTAAGAACAAAATTATATTAATCAGATTAAAATTTTGACAGCTTGTATCTTTAATATCAACCATTTTTGGACTAAGCTAACTTGAATAGATCGTTATATTGTTAGGTGCAGGTGTGGTAGCAGTTTTCGCACCTTTACCCTATATTTGAGTTACCCGTAAACCTTAAGAAGTAAAAAAGTTTAAAAAATTGGCTCTTATGCCAAAAACTTAACCTCTTTTGGAAACTGTATGTCCTGATTAGTTCTGGTTATTAAATTTAACGTCAAATAACTTTAAAAGGAGTAAATGTATTAAAAAATATTAGGAGACCCATTTTGGTAGCGCACCAAATTTCCTTTTAAATATATGTTGGATTTATTTAAATATTAATATTTGTAGTAGAAACAAAATTTTAAAAAATGTTCAATGTTCAAAGCGCGATTACATGGAAAAGGTTTCTCTGACGCGACTTTTCGTGGAAAAAGTTTTTATTGGGAATATAAATAATTTATTCAATAGATTTTATTATTAAGTATATAATTTATTTAGTTTTTTAACCCTTTTACTAATGAAACCATAATCAAATTAGGTTTGCACTTTAATCTTTTAATTTCTATGCATAAATCCATTTGCAAAATTGGAATAGTTGTTGCCGGTATCTTTTTATGCTGCTCCCTAAATAAAAAAATCATTAATACGAAAAAATATGCAATTAATTATGATTGTCTGCACGAATATAAGGCAAAGTGATAAATTTTAAATATTTTTAGAAAAAATTACAACGAGTAAACGTGCATGTAATAAAATAGTTAAATTAAAACGGTAAAAAAAATATAATAAATTCTAAATATTATACCATTTGAGGATGTAACTTGTAAGTAGTTCATGTAAACAGAATCTTATAATACGACACACGTTAGTTTATGTTACTTAGAAGAGCATTTTAAGTGGTTGCCAAAACGCTCCTCGGATATTTAAATATACTGGGTTAGTAAAAAGTAGCGCAATTTTTAAAATATCTTTAAAACCGCTTAACAAAATTTGGATATATAAGGTTCTTTGGACATGCAAAATTAAATAGTGATATTGGTACTGTTGCCAGATTTCACAGTTTTGTGCTACACATGTTTTTTTTTAGTTTTTAAAATGAAATGTCCCATTTATTTTTATTGCATTAAATAAAACGGATCAAACTTAGTAAGTTTCTTTATCTTCAAATTTATGTCTCTATTAGTTGTTGAGATATAATACACTTTTATTGGTATCTAGGAGTTTTTCGGTATGCCTCATTGATTAATGGTATCAGCATTGTTGCCAAATTCTAATAGAGTTGCGGTGTTGTTATATCCCATCCCGGTAACTGGTAAAGATTTAATTTGTAAAATCTGCAATCTTACTAAAGTTTTTTTAAATTCTTGTGACAGCCCACGAAGGCTTTTTGCCTAAGTACCAGAATACCGTGGGTGTCGGGTTATTAGATCTTTCATTTTCATATTTCACACTGTTTGGTCAACGTTGTCCAAGCCCTGATACATGCAGTTTTTGCATTTCACAGCACCTTTTAGACAACGTGGTAGTGCCGCAACAATGGCATTATCACTGTTCAATTCTACTTGCCCAAAAACCCTTAAATGCCAAAGTTTGTAATGGCAGCTTAGGTGGTTTTAAAAATATTGGAGCGCATCCGAACTTTGTTCCTAAAAGTGTCGTTGTCATATCTTAGCAGCTAGTAAAAATATATTTTTTGAAAATTTGTAGACCTATTAAATTTAGCACACCCAATTTATTGTAATGTTAATAAATGGGACATTCCATTAAAAAAAAAACAAATAGAATACGTGTAGCACAAAACAGGGAAATCTGGCAACGGTGCTGAATATTACTATTTAATTCTTCATACCTGATACCTTCCAGATACCAAATTTAGTAAATGTAGCTTTAGCGGCTTTATAGATATTTAGGAGTTGCAGTACTTTTTACTAACCCGGTACGTGTTAATCTTAATCCTAGTTTTAAATGTAATTTTTAAATGTAAACGTTTTATATCTACTTTTAGCAATTAAATATAATAATATATACAGGGTTTTACAGAATGTTGTTAAGAAAATTTAGGGGCAGAATTTTTATCAGGAAATATAAAGAAAAGTGTTTATCAACATGGATTCGCAAATTTTTTGTTCTGGTTAAAATTATCAACATGGATTCGCAAATGTTTTGTTCTGGTTAAAATTAAAAGGTTTAAAAACAATTATTTTAGTAAAAATTTGTATGCTGGATATGAACCCCATTTTATTAAGTATTTATTCTAGTTGTTAATCGCTAATAAACAAAATTTGAAACCTTGTTTTTAACATTTTAAATTAAACTATTTAAAAAAATCCTGCAATGCTTTTGTTATGTTTTAAGAAAATGCAATTAAGTGTTATATTTTTTTCTCTCAATCTTAACAAGATACGAAAAAATGTAAGAAACATAACACCTGTATTTTTATTTGTCAAATCTAAAAAAGCAGATAACAATTAAACACACATTTACACAGTCAGTGACGTACCGTTTTTTGTTAGAAATACTCCCTCAGTTTCCATAATAATAACTTTTTAATAATTATTAGTATTAGTATTATCTATAATTTTAAATATTTCTTGGTGAATAAGAGCTATTGCCAAGTTTAGGTTAAAGATGTGTAATGTGGCAAATATTTGTAATAATTTATTATTTATAATAAACCATACAAGGTTTAATTTAATAACACTAATGTAAATTGTTACGTTAACATAATTTTATTTTATACGACACACTCCATATAATCTCACGTAAAAGTTACAGGTAAAACGGTTTTTTTTTATTTTTAAATTTTAAAATAAAATAAAAACCGACAATAATTAACCCGAAACCTATGGAAATAAAAATGTTTAGAAACTCAGCTACTGTGACGAAACTTCCTTTAAATGACCTATATTTATGGCAGTTTTACAAGACAAATGTTCTTTTTTGTTTCTGAAACTACGTTTTACTTCGAGAAACAGAAAATCAACGCCGTAAAAATCCCTTTAAAAGAGTTATTCTTTTAAAAAAGTAGATATGAGAAATTAACAAACTAAAAGGGTATTGAATAATATGTTAATAGCATGTAACATTGTAACGAAGTGTTTTGTGGAAATATTTAAACCAGGGGTGGTCCGGAGAGAGGGGGGCAATCCTTCCTGGAGAAATTCTGTATAAATTCATTAAAAAACTGTTTTATTAGAATATCTAACAAACGTTACACAGATAGATAAAGATAAATAAAATCGAAAGAAGAAACGCGGTTGGTTTTTATGCGAAGACCTTTTTTGCATTTTAAAATTTTTATGGGTAATAAATTTATTCTTGGTAAAAATGTCTGATTTTAACGCTGTTTTAAACTACGAGAATAATCAAAAAAATATATATTTTTTTTAAATAATAAAGACATTATTTTATTTTTTTAACATGGCCATTTTTTAAATTTAAGCAGCTGATTTATTATATTACTTTTTCCACGACCGTTAAAAAATTCTGTTTTTAAAGTCGTTAACCTAAAGATAAAGTACTTCATTCTAGTACACTACATAAAGTGCTCAAAAAAGTAACTTTTTTAACACTTTAAAGTTTTTTTTCACACTTTGAATTACACGTGTTTTATTTCCATGCCTACTACAATAACCCTAAATATCAATTGGTGCAATGTAACAGTAAACGAAACATCAACTGAACCGAACGGTCAAGTTACCTTTGATTTCGTCATTATTTCTTTTAGTTCATGTGTCACGAGTTTTAAATTTGACAGTTTGCGAGTAAATTAAATAAAAATTAATAGTAATAATTAATTTGGATGACTAAGAAATTAAAAGGTATTTTTACTGTTTGAGTAATATTTCTACAAAAAGTAAGTAAATACAGTTTTATAAAATTAAATAATTTTGTTGTAATATAATGGCTGTGCTGCAAAAATTAAGATTAATTAAGTTTAAATAAATAAAACATGTAAAAAGTGGTAACTTGGGAAATTATTATACGGTCGTAGAAAAACATAGTATGTAACACATGCATAAAGTGTCTTTTTACTTATGAGATTGCCGCACTCGCCTAACAGCTCGTGCTGTCAAACTTCTCATTCGTAAAAAAGTATCACTTTATGCACTTGTTACATAGATTACTATTTTCTTATTTTTTTCTTGCAAAATAGTTCCCTATAACAGCTTTTACTTATTGCTAAAAAAAATCACGGATAAAGAAGTTTTTGTCTTTAGATATTTAAAAGCTTTTTCTTGTCCACTTTAAATGGATAACATTTGAGTAAATCCTTTATTATTAGGTACAAAAATGACAAAAACTAAAACTGCTAAACACATTTAGAAATTGGTAAAACGTAAGGCAAATAGTATTCTAGTTTTATTATTATTTTGCCTTATTTAATGGTTTTTTGTTTATTAAAAATGTCGCTCACATATTTATATTATTAAATTATTTTACTAAAAATAAAAATTTTACAATAACATTGTTACTATTTTATTAAAAATGTACAATTTTAATGTGGCGTTTTATTGCACATTATTATAACCTTATAATCGTCACATCGAAGATTGCTTCCTTAAATATGCTGCTCGTTTTAACAATTTTCAATAATATTTTTAATAGGTATGTTTTTAATAAATAATTACAAAATTCTTAAAAATTTGTAATAAATAAAAACTATCAAGGTGACATTTATCCGATGCAAAAGTACGTTGTAATTTCCTAAAACATTTTTACCTAGTATGCAATATTAAAACTTGTAATCTCTTAAATTTATAAATTATGTTGTTTTTGTTTTATAATGCACAAATTTTGTTTCAAAATTTTTGAAAATTTTAAACTCGCAGAATATTTGTTATGAAAAATTATATCAAAAATACAAGTACGTTTTTTAAAATTAGAACCAAATTGCTTAGAGTCGACTTCGCTATTATCGTGCGGGTGTATTAATTAATTAATGACAAACTTTTGTAGTTATATTCTATTCTAACTTGTCTAATAATACCTTTTAAATGCAACAAGTAAGATAAATGAAACCAATATATGCGGAGTTAACGAACAAAAGAGGGATAAAATATTAAATATCAGTGGCTCCATAACAATCATAATAAAAGGATTTTGATTATTGGATGACATTTAATGTCGGTTTAATAGTTTAAATTTCGTATTATAAAATATACGAGGTTTTTCTGTACATTTCTCCATCTCCAAGCCAAAAAGTGGTTTTAGGTCCTAATATTTATTTTAAGAACAAAGAAGAAAATAAAGGATGTCCCGAAATAGGTAATAATTTAGAAACCGGACGCCTCGCCGATTTTAATGAAAATTGGTATACAGGGGTTTTTTGGGGCGATGATTACAAATCTAAAAAATTTTAGTCGGACTCGTTTCTTTCCTGAGATATACATCATCAGACTTGAGACTATAAAATTACCATAAAACCATGCATCCAGAAATATTAGTATCCGTATATGTGTTTTTTTATTGTAAACTTTTAGGCTTTATTATCACAAAAAATGGGTTGCATTCTTGTACCGAAAAAATTATAGTTATAAAAAATATAAAAAACTCACAAATATTACTTAACTTAAGTCTTTTTAGGGTTAATAAATTATTATGGTAAATTTATTAAAGATTTATTAACTATTTTATATCCCCTGTAAGTACTAGTTATTAAAAAAAGGCACCAAGTGGGCGTGGAGCTCTCAATGTAAAGAACCTTTTGAAGCAGTTAAGAATAATATTTTTTATCTACAAAATTAGGCAACTTAAAATATTTTAACATTTGGAAATCATATTATTTTAATATATAACAGGTGGCGCAAAAGGGTTTTCCCCGCACATAAAGCTTATCCGAACGTTCCTTTGCGCAGTTCGTCTAATTGCAATTGCGTGCGGAAAAGTATTACTTTTCGCACTTATTAGGAAAAAAGCTACATATTTCCCAATTTTGGCATATTAAAGCAACATTTTTTAAAGTAACTAGCGTTTGAAAGTATTTGTTTTTTAAAACTAAAAAGTTATTTTAACTTAGTAGCGAAAAGTAAATATTAGCAACCAAACTACATACAAAGTAAACGGAGTTTAATTTCTTTGTAATAATAGCACTTTTATTAAAAATACAAAAATCTTGTACGCAACTCGTTAGGAATCTTTATTTTGTTTAGCCTAAGCTACTTTACCTAACTGGTTGCTTAAGTAATAATTAAAATAGTATTTTTTTAGTAAAGTTTCTAAATAACTTACTGAATTTTTAAAAAAATCAGTTAAATACCTAAAAATCTGGCACACATGGTATTTTAGTCTCATGCAAATCTTATAGGTAAGGAAAACAACGTACTTGGCAATATCCTTAATTTCATTTTTTTATCTCTTTATGTAGAATCGCCCAAACACCCAACCCGTATTTAAGCGGTTTTGGCCAAAAAGGTTTCAAGACAAATCACTGAAAATTACATGACGATATTTTAGTTGGTTATCAGTGCTTATAGCCTCATTTAGTTGGAAGGCCTAAAATAATTCTGGCAATCAAACATTCTTTTTTTCCTTTAACACTATATTAGAGATGATTTTGTGAAGAAATATTCTTTATTTTATTAGTAAAGTTATAAAAGCCTGGCATTAACTTAATGCTTTTTTTTCGTTCCTTAAAAATCCTACACGGATAATTTTTTAAAAATGTTTTTATTGGTAATTTTTATACCAACATCAGCAATTTTAAGAAATTCTCGTATGTCGTAAGGTCCATCAAAACGATTTAGAATATAGTAAAAAGTGGTTAAGCATTGAAACTTAAAAAAACGTTTGTTTTAAATGAGAAAACTTCAAATTTAAATGGTTAAAACGTAACATTATTATTAAAGGTTCATGACATGACAAAAAAACATATTTTTAAACCTAAAAGTGATTTTCCTAATACTGAGAATAAACTACCCATAAAAATAACCATTATGATAATAATAATAATAATAATAGAATTAACAAAATATACCACATTAACACAAACAAGGCGAGCAACTAGAGCTTTTATTTATTTATTAATGTTTAAATTTTCTCAGGTTTCGCAAAATTTATTTGCTGATGTTATTATTGTTAAAATTTTATTGTTTTTTTAATTGTTAGCCGTTTACCACAAACTAAAGTTAAGGTCTAAAATTAAAGTTTAAAACAAATTGTAAAGAGAGGGCCAAAAATGGCGCAAATTTTTTAAAATGTTTATTAAAACCCTGCCTAAAAAGCAGGCTATCAGTCTTATTAATATTTGTCAGAGCGTGGTGAATACGGCCGTTAATGTGGTTATTATTTTTCTTTATCTTGTTATTATAATTATAATCATTATTGTCATTTTAATGAGTCCTTTTATTATTACTAGTTACACTAAAGTTAGGATAAAGAAAAAAATTGAAGATTCAATTATTGTTTTTTACAACAAATTTGGTAAAAAATAAAGTGTTGTTTGTGCACTAAATTTTAAACAAATCAAGATATTGAATTTCCGTGGAAAATAAAATGGTATTTTAATTTAAAATTTAAAAATAAAATAAAAAAAAAGAACTAAACTAAAAAGATGCAGAATTTTAATAGTAGTACCTGGATAGTTAGAAACTTAAAAATCATTTTCGGCGGTTTCTCATAGTCAATATTAAAAAGATGATTTATTTTCTAATATCCTAAGACCATTACTTTTTAAGATATATTTTCTATCCACCCTTTATGAAATTTCCTATGCGGGGTGGCGCCTTTTCGTTGTCCTTGCAGTGTACCTATAGCAAAAGAAAATGAATAAATCTGATTACGCAATCTCGATCTAAATGTTTCAAACAAATTCAATGGTAAAAGTAAATCATGGCTAACTTAGTTATAATACAAAAATGTTTTTTAAAGAACACCCTGTACATTTATCACTAATAAGAGGGTCTTCTTAAAACCCGTAAAAATACCACATTTATTAGGTTCAATTTGTCATAGTTTCGAAATTATAGACATTGTCAAGACGTCGATAATAAAATGACATTTTTTAAATAAAAAATCGATTATCTGAAAAGTCGGTTTACTGACGATAGTTGAACGTGACAACGTCATAAGAAGATACTGATGGGATGGTTGCATTTTTCATAAGAAAATGAAACAATTCACACCACATTCACTGCACTTCCTGCTTAACGAAAACATGAGTAGGAGAAAACAGATGTTGAACGCTGCCAAATGCGAATGCCGATTATACGTCTTCCACGCTCTCGCTTGCACTTTAAGCTTTAAATGGAACGCCGCATGAGTCATGATTTTTTGTGCGTGCAGCCAGCTCCTGCGAACTTTATCACCATTAAAAAACATCTAAAAGCCTTTAAACATTCCCCACCTTAAAAATGATTTTGCAACAGTTTCGCTTTCAAATCTAATCAAAACTAACCAGAACCAAAACGAATAGAGGTAACCATGATTTACGTTTACCACCGAATTTAAAAAAAAATCAAAATACAGCGTGTCATCGGAAGTTCTTACCAAATAGAAAACTTTTTTATTAATAACTTTACGAAAAAAGTCCTGCTTGATGAGAAAATACATTTTCACAAAAATAAATGTATGTTAGATGTACAGCGTGGCTTAAAAAACTTGTTTTTAAATTAATATACAGGGTATTTCCTTAATATGGTACAGAACTTTAAAGGGTGCATATGTATGTCATTTTATAAAGAAAAGTTTCTATAAATATATGTCCAAAGTTGCTTCGTTGCTGAGATACAGTTTATAAAAAAGTCGATATTTTATAAAATATCTTAAGTAGCTTTAAACCGATTTGGTTAGTTCTGGTTAGCGCTTGTAAAGCTCTGGTCCAGTGGCGGCTCAATGGTCACCATAGCCCATACTATTGGGAGAAAAATGTACGCCAGTCACTTTTTATGTAGTGTTTATATTTTTTTCCATGAAGCAAATAAAAATAAATATTTTTAGTGTTATAGAGCTATTTTGTATCTGGCTTGGTTTTTAAGCTATTTATAAAATAACGACCTAAAGAAAAAATATATATAACGTTCTCTATTCCAAAAACGAAGCAACTTCGGACATATGAAGAGTTGCCGAGCTAAGTGATTTAAGTGCCAAAATTGAAAAGTGCCAGAAATTAAAGAAAACTTAATAAATACAAAAAATTAAATGTATAATTTTTTATGTATATTTGGCTTCATTAACAAACACAGAGATAAACTAAAACAAACTTTCAGAGTTAATACAACAAAGAAACTCAACAAAGGCAAATAAACGAAGAAAAAATGGAAATGATCTAAGTCCACAGAAATAGTACATAATTAAAAATCTAGAATAGAGGTGAAAAATGCTCTATTTCCTTCGTTAATGAATTCTAGCATTGCGCGAAGGTCTTTTTTCTTACTTTCATTTATTTGCTGAACACCAGGCAAGGCTAAGAGCTCTACCGACTTTAAATTTTGGACAGTCACGCCCTTTTTTAATACGCGACACTTCTCCCATCCTATTAGGTTATTGAAATGTTTCTTGTGCAACACTATTCCTGGCTCTTCTTTTGTTACACGTATCCACGATGTTTGAGTAATGCCAAGTTTAGATGTATCTATACACTTTGATGACATTTTATCAAAATCAAAGAAAGTATTTTCACCCATATCTAATCTAATATATTATATAAAATGCTAATGTACGTTCGTGTGTCCACGATTTTCGCTATCATCCGCAACTCCGATCGACTTCCCGTTGGGGTTACAAATACCCCTTGGTCTCCCATTGTGAGTAAGGGAGTTTGGTCGGGGTGGGTGGAAGTGGGTGGTTGTGGGTGGCAAAAATGTAAAATATGTGTAGTGGCGCCATCTGTTGTCGAGTAGTTGAACTTCATTCAGAACAACGGTTATTTGGGTCTCATATAAACTCCCGAGCGAAGCCGGGAATCATAGCTAGTCTAATATATTATATAAAATGCTAATGTACGTTCGTGTGTCCACGATTTTCGCTATCATCCGCAACTCCGATCGACTTCCCGTCGGGGTTACAAATACCCCTTGGTCTCCCATTGTGAGTAAGGGAGTTTGGTCGGGGTGGGTGGAAGTGGGTGGTTGTGGGTGGCAAAAATGTAAAATATGTGTAGTGGCGCCATCTGTTGTCGAGTAGTTGAACTTCATTCAGAACAACGGTTATTTGGGTCTCATATAAACTCCCGAGCAAAGCCGGGAATCATAGCTAGTAGTCTATATGGCCTGGAGGGTCTGGCAGAAGCAATTACCGTTTTAACATCATTTACTGTTTGAAGCTTAGAACGTTTTGCTCGTTTCTCGATAAGGGCAAAATCTCTATCTGAAGCGGAAAAACTATGACCGGAAACTAAAAATTTGTGATCGATGGTATCAAAATGCCCATTTGCTACTAAAAACATGTATAAGAAAATAAACATTCGATTTTTTAGTTGTCCTGCGCAGTTATCGCTCCATATACATAGTTTTCGCTTATAAGTTGAAAGATGACCTGCATTTAAAGCTTGTAGAAGACATGATGCCATTTGGTTTCCTCCTCGGCCTGACTGGCCTTCATGCCAGATACACATTATTCCATCTGACGTATCTTCCACATGTATCCCAAAATTGTAGCACGACAACTGACGGCTATAGTACATACTACTATGCGTCAATTTTGGTAGCGAAAATACTTTTTGTAGATCCATGGTAATGGTACAGGTATCGCTACCTGGAAGAGTACTATTTGCACTGTTTTCTTTAATAACACTAAGAACTTTTTCTGTCTTTCTGTGATGCAACTCCAACTCATTTTTAGCATTTCTTGATACCTTAAGGTCTTTGTCCTTGCTTCTTAAATACAGTAAATCACAAGTCTTGCAAGTATCCATTCTAGGTCTTCTAAAAGATACATTAGGAAAATCTGTCATAAAAACCCTTCTATAGAATTTGTACGTTATGGAGCTCTTAGGATGTTTTATTTTAAAAGCATTGTATAGCTTATTGACATTAAGATCCGGACTGAGATATTCTTATTTACTTTTTGATCGGCTATAGTGGCTCTCATCCCTAGGGAACCTGTTGATGTGATCTTTTACCATCTGTCTATCACGAATTGTGTATTTGAACTTTTAACACCTCCTCGTTTATCCTTAAAAACTGTATGACCCTCCTTTTTACGCCGAACAAGCGTGGTAATCTTTTGCGGACTGATATTAAATGTTTCCATAAAGGTTTTTTTGCATACTCTCTTTATGTTACCTTGCCCATCTGGAACAGCAAATGCTATGGTACACTGTCGTCTTTTTCTGTTGAATCTTCGTAACTACCATGCCGGCGACGTTGGACTGGTAAAACTTGCAATAACCCCATAAGATAGCTGCCTTGTTCGTTGAGTTCAAGGCCACGATATAAGTCGTAAAGCTTAATTTTCATATCAACCACTTCTCTACAGCTAAATTTACATTTACAGGTGACCTGAAATAAAAAAATTCAGGATAGTAAAACATTAACAAAGCCAAAATAATAAAAAATAAAAAGAATATGTTTTTGTTTTGAACACCGAATAGCATTTGATATTCATTTGCAAATTTGACTGTAATACAGCCTAAAATTTCAAGGTAAATATCTGCTAAAAATCTCTTACTAACCTCATTTGTTGGAACGGCTTTTCCAGGTTTTTGCAGCTTGGATTTTTGTGTACTATAGGGTTTCCCACTCAATCTAGCTTCACTCTGTTTTTTTCTTGTTGATTTGGGTTTTTCTTTATCACCAAATGCACTAGAATCCATTGTGTTTATTTTAAAACACAAACACACAGAAACTACAAATCGATTCTAACGACAAAATGTCAACCTGCATACTGGCACTTAGATCAATTAGCAAAGAATGTCATGCCGGACATACAGGTGGCCCCATCTTTGAATTTGGTTTGCAATCACTAGGGTGGAGTTGGCACTTAGATCTCATGGTGGGACATTGGCGCTGGCACTTAGAACATATTTAATGTAAAAAACAGAAATTTATATTTTGGCACTTAGATCACTTAGCTCGGCCACTCTTCATATATTTATAGGAACTTTTCTTTATAAAATAACATAAGAAATCACCATTTCAAGTTTTGTTAGTAAATGTCTGGGAAGTTGCGGCAACTAAGATTTTGACAAAATTTGGTATACGGTCGTTTTTAGGCGCTGATCACGAATCTAAAGATTTTTTCCGGAAACGTTTCGTTCTCGAGATATTCATTATCAAAGTTGAAATTTAATTTATCCTTATTTTTTAATATATTTTTCTTTCTTTTTGCACTAAATTCCTATCATAACACTTAATTGGCACATAATATTTCATTTAACAATAAAAACCTTTTTAAAACACGTTTTTTTATTGATTTTAAGCCTTTTTATATCAATATAAAAGGTTTGCTTTTAATCAAGTCCCCATGTTTAAAACCAATATAAACATAGGTTTATGCATGGCTGCAGAGTTTTAGGTGTAAAATATTTGGAATTTAATAAAAAAACGTGTAAAATAACTAAAAAAGGGTTTTTAAGATGTTCATAAAATATTGTGTGCAAATTTAGTGATATATTAACAATTTTGTGCAAAAAGAAGGTGGAATATAGTAAAACTAAGGATAGTTTAAATTTTGACGATGAATATTTCGAGAACGAAACGTTTCCGAAAAAAATCTCTTAGATTTGTGATCAGCGCTCCAAAACCCCCTTACACCAAATGACAACTTTTATTTTACGGATATCGCCACCACTGGTAACTAATAGACAATCTTGTCTGCTCATATATTATATCCTATTATAAGTAAGATCTATTTCTAACTGTTTATTAATTAATGTTTGTTTACCTATCAATAAAAATTGTGTTGGGTTACAACTACGATCTAGCCTAGAAAACACGGTCAAGGACGCAACGGTCATACTGTGGACGTTGTTGGCGGTAGTCGATTTTTCGTAGTCATAAGCTCAAGAATGTAGAATAGAAAATATACTTTTTTATTTAATTATCAAATAAGTATTGGAAAGTAAAAGAACATTTTTTTATGACATTAAAAATCGAATATTCTTATTGTTTACCATTGTTTTAAATTAATACTTTTTCCGCTACACCATTTTCAGTTGTCAAAATTAAAATCGGACGCAAATTTCTAGACAATTACCGTTTAGTACCATTATAAGGAAATAACCAGTATTTTAATCTGGAAAATTTTTAGACCTCGCTGCATGTACATTCAACAGGCAAATATTTTTGTGAAAATTTATTTTCTCATCAAGCAGGACCTTTTATGAAGAGGCACTTTTTTGTAAAGTTAATAATTAAACTATTCCATTTGGTTAGAACTTCCGAAGACACGCTGTATACATAGATTATGCAATCAGATTTAATCTCTGATCTCTTTTAGCTTTTAGTATACTCTTTACGGTCAACAAAAAGGCGGCACCCTGTAAAAGTGAATCTAATAAAAGCATGTTAATAATTGACGCTGTAAAAACGCCTTTATTAAAGCCCTTTAAATTTTTTTGCATCAAGTAACACCATTTTAATAATGCCTTTTATAAAATATATCAAATACGATGTGCGGTATGCGCTGTGTAAAATATAACATACGTTTTTGTTACCTGATTTAATACCCTGAATATTTTAAACATACGTGTTGATTTTATTTTATGCCAAACAAACCACCTGTCCTTTATCTCATGTCAAATTTTAAATTTTCAGTCACCGTCAGTTTTTGTTCGTAAACGTCCGTTTAATTTGTGTTTTATTTTTTTGTGCAAAATGAAGTAAGCAGTTTTATTAAAGTGTATCGTCTGTATAAAATAGTGGTAAGCTTAAAATTTCTTATTAGGCTTTAATGAAAATTAAAAATATCACCAATATTTGTAAGTATCTTACTTTTTATTATTACACAAGATGTTGTACCTCAAAGATTTCAGAAGAAAACTGTGTAGAACGTAATTTAAAAAAAATGTTGCAGTAGACAGTTTTGGATTTAAGCAACAGCATGCCAAAAAAATTGAAAAATAGATCATACCGCTGCGCTGGTTCAATCCCCTATAATATATATTCCTTTGCTTATCAATCTCCAGCTTTATTCTTTGCTGTCAGGTAATTATTTAATTAGGTAATTTATTTATTTATTTATTTATTTATTTATTTATTTATTTACGGGCAAAACCCATTCACAAATTTACAATGTTTGCAAATAAATTTAATATTCACAATAATTAAAGTAATAAATATACATAAGCTGCACTAATAATAAATAATCAAATATTATCACATTACACATCACAGTTCAAGACGCATCAAATTTTTTTTAAATACATTAAAGGAGGAAATAAAAAGTCTTTGTCTACTCTATTTCCATTATTAAGCATTCTTGTGATAGGAAAAAACCTGCCGTAATTGGTTCTATGAAAATCTACAGCAAAAGATACTGTTCTCTTGTGTTTCCTGGCGGAACCCGAAAATTGATTTTACTTAAAAGGCTTTGGCAATCAATGTTTTTATTAATCAATCTAAACAAAAAAAATATCAGCCTTGATTCTACGTTCCACCAGGGAATCCAAGACCAGTCTATGCCTTCGAACATCATAGGATTAAGATTTTAACCATTTAAGCAATGTACCAGTAAAACCAAAGGCTTCTAGTTTTTTTTCCCTAAAATATGATGTTCAACAGTATCAAATGCCTTACTAAAGTCGGTGTACACAGCATCTACTTGACACCCACTCTCCAAGGCCCACCACTGCTTGTGTAAACAACAACATATTTGTTTTGTGGATCTGCCATCGAAAAAGCCATGCTGTTTCTGAATCATAATAGACATAATTGGGTGTTTAATGTCATCACAAACAATTTTTTCAAAAAGCTTTGGGATTGTACTTAGTTTGGAAATTGGTCTATAATTTGTAGCATCAGAGTAGCTTCCGTTCTTATGTATAGGTGTGATATACCTTTGTTTCCATCGTTCAGGAAAAACACCACTCTTAAGTGATAGGTTAAAGAGGAAATAAAGAGGCTTCGAAAGAGAATAGACACAATTTACCGGTAAACCAGGAGGCACATCATCAGGTCCAGGACCAATACTTTGTTTCAGATCTAAAACATATTGAAAAACCTTCCCCACAGAAATTGAACAATCATATAAATTTAGAGGACTCTTACTCTCAGGCAAGTATTCACAGTCACCACTCGGTTTATAAACACTTTTAAAGTGTGTTTTAAAAATATCTACAATTGCTTGCTCATCTGTTCCTGCTACATCCTTTAGTTATATATAGTTTGGAATGCTATTACCCCCTCTTAGAGTTTAAAAAATTACAAAATTCTTTAGGATTACTATTTAAATTATTTTCAACATTATTAACATAATTTATATAACAATTATGCCTTAACGTTTTACACTGTGATCTCAAACGAGAAAATAATTACACCACAGATGAGTTCTTTTGTATTCTTTGTGACACATCTTTTTTCAAAAATTTTACTTTTGAGCTCATCCGAGTACCATCTAGGAAATTTGGGATTTTTGAGACGATTAAAAGGAACATACTGGCTTATTCCCTGATATAGCAGATTATAAAATATATTTACTGCTTCATTAACATCCTCAATGGAACCTAATACATTATTCCAATCAACTTAATGGTAACAATTGTTTAACATAACATAATTTGCTCTTCATCATAATATTGAGTGTCATACTGTTAGTCACTAGACCGCGCTGAAATAGGAACACCAATAACAAGGGCAGGATGATGCTGATCACATGGAAGTAGACATTCCTGGGCAATATCTACAGACGTTAGTTTTTTGTGTGTAAATACCAAGTCCAACATTACACCATTTGCCTTAGTTCTATTGTTTACTTGAAAAAGCTGATTATAGGCAAAACACTCACTAAGCAATCTAACCACATCCCTATTATCACTTGGCATGCACACACCCATATTATCATGAGTCCAGTTAACCTTGGGCAAATTGTAATGTCTCCTAATAATAATGCCACGTCATGCTTAAAGATTTTCTAAGTAAAAGGAGAAACATTACATAAAGACCCTAGAATAAATCGCTCTTCTGCTGCAACAACATTATAACTAAGGAGCAGTTTTTACTACCAACGCTTACTTTAATAATTTTTAGCATACAGGGTTTTTTTGCGGCGCTGAATAAATTTCTGAAAAAAAATATTTGGCAACATTTTGTTTTTGTGATATCCATCATTAAACTTGAAAAGCAAATTTACCTTATTTTAAGTTAAATTGGCTGTCAAGATTTGATTTCCACTTCTTAAAAACTCATTTTACTATTTATTTGATTCCTTTTATCCATAAAATTGTAGTTTCACTTTTAATCACAGTAGCACGGCTACTGTAATTGAAATGATTGAAAGTGAGATGGAAATCAAATATTGGGTGGCAATTTAGGAGAAAGCTTTGGAATTGCCTGCAAAAGATGAGGTTTAAAGGTGAATTTAGGTTCTCTATTTTTCTTTTTAAGTTTGATGATGAATATCTCGATATCGAAACGACCACTAATTTTTGTGTTTAGATTCGTAAAGGGCGCCCAAAAAATCCCGTATGAAAAAAAAGTCGGCGTTATGTCCGATAAGTAAACAATTATCAAAAAAATAAGGCTCCTTAATGTTCATAAAGTTTGGGACGAGGAAACAAGGAGTAATATTTTTAAACAACCTTTAAATTAATAAGGTCGATTTTTTCTACATGAGGTCCACGGATGGGGTTTACAAGTAGACAAATGAATAAACAATTTCATTTTTCGAAATAAGTTATTTTTCATAAAAATGGTTGCTTGTAAAAAAAAATGATTCACGAAGAAAAAAATGTTGATTATGTACACGCAGGATACGCAAAAACTTGAAAAACATGATTTTTCTCCAATAGTAAACTATCTTAAAATGCCATAACTTCGGACAAATCGTCATACATTTTTAAACATATTGTTTTGTCTTTGGGCAATTATCTCAGCGGAAAGTTCGCCCGTTTTCCAGTTGTCTAAAGATGGCGAAAATCTTTTTTGAATATCCCTGATCGTTTTAAAAGTAGGTACTGTAGTAGCATCAGGGTTACGTTTAAAATGAGCGGGTAAGTTGCGTTTGTTTCATTCTCTTGAAACTTTGATGGTAAGTTATATGAAGGTCATTATGTTTTGTTTAAAACGCATGGTAATTTGATAGAAATATGCTTTTTAATCCTTAGGTTAATATAGTTTTTTAAACATTAGGTGTGCTAGATTGGGAATTTTTACAAAATTTTTCGGAATTTTGTGCTTAAATTCGGACAAGGACAAGGCTGGCTTAGATAAGTTTAAGTAAAATTAAAATGGCTGTGCGGTATTGTTCAGTGAACAATTGCATTTCAGCGCGAGATCGTGGCTTAGGGTTGTCTGGTGTCCAAAAAAGTATCTGTTTATTAAACCGCATGTCGGCTTAAGACGATTAAAAAACACAACATTTAATCAATTTGATCCTAATATATTAAATATGGGTTTTTTATTCTAAGTAAATTAAATTTGTTTTGTAAAGAAATACGTAATGCTTTTTTGTTAAAAATTAATTTTTAAGAAAATCTTTTGGTTTTTTATTTTACTGGAACATAATGTTTATTGTTTACCAAAATTTATTTAAAATAAAATGAAAATAAGTTAGGAGTATGTAACGGGATATTTCTTTAGAACATTGCTACAATTTGTTACATTTGCTACAACATGCATGTGAAACATGTTTTTTTTTATCTCTGGGCAATCCATGAAAGCTAAAGGCCCAAATACTAACGAACCGTGAGTGTCTTAAACGAGGTAAAAGCAGGTTCCACATTCTTTAAACACTACAGATAAAAGAACGAGTTTCTCTGTTGGGAACCAAGAGTAAAGAAATTATACTGGACAATTCCTTCGAGCAACCCGGCGATGGGCGAAAGAAGGAAGTATGTATGCATCTTAGTAACAACGTTAGCAACAACAAAAATTAATTTTTGTTAGTAAGAGTCATTTAGTTAAATTTGCTCTGGCATAGTTTTATTTTTTAGAGGTATAATAGAATATTCCGGGTTTTTGTCAAAGGTCTTATATTTTTATATATTGTATATTCTTTAGACCAGCCATACTGAAAGTATGCCCCTCGGAGCCCAGGGGCTCCGCAAAGCCTTTGTAGGGGCTCCGCGAGAATACTAGTAATAATAAGAAAAAATGCGCAAAGCGGCTGATTGTAGTTTCAACCCTTGTATCCTGCATAGCGACAGGCACTTGCGATAAAGAAAATTACGCTAAATCTGAAATTGATTCTGGATAAAGCTGTTAAATTAATTAATTTCTTTAAATCACGTTCATTACAATCTTGTTTGTTCTTATTATTATATTATGGCAGCAAACATAAAACGCTACTGATGGTTATCTCCTGGTAGCTTTGACGAGGCTATTTGAGCTTAGAGCTGGGTTGCAAACTTTTTTACAGGTATTTTCTTTAATTTGAAAGATCATTTACATGATAAAATATGGTTGATCCGGCTGTCTTTTATGGTAGATATGATTTAAAATCTAAACGATATAAATTTATTATTACAAATCAAAAAAACACAACAGTGTGTCAGGCTTGTAACAAAATTATCGCCATCAAAATAAAATTAGATTTTTGAATTATTTGTTCTGGAACGATAAAAATCAAAAGCATTACATCACTTAGTGAGTTTGTTATTCACAACTGATTATCAAAATTTTAAAACGGTGGAAGGTAATGCGTTGGTGTATGTTACGGGATATTTGTTTAAAAATGTTTGATACAACATGCATGTCAAATATGTATGCAATTTAATAGCTCAAACACATTAGACACAACAGAAACTAAATTTTGTCAATTAAAGTCATTTACTTAAATTAATTTGGATTTAAATTTGCCCTTCAGGAATATAACAGAATTTATTGCCACCCTTGAAAATATATTTTTAACAAAATAAAAAGAGAATTATTCTAACGAAAATGTTGGACATACTTTAAAACAATACTTCTTAAACGTAATATTTATTTATCCGTGCTAAAATTTTCCTCTTAATTATTTAATTTCATTATATTATATACAAGAGTGCGAACCTATTTCACTTTAAAATTTGCAAATCGATTTTTTTGATCTGTTTAATTTATAATGGCAGCTAAACAACATTATTTTATGTTTTTCTTACATAATTTAAAGGAAATGGCCTTTTTAAACATTTTATTGTTACAAATCAAGCAAATAAAAATTAAGTCAAACAAATGTTTAATATTTATTTTCGAGAGAATAAAAATAAAATTACGGTAAAAGTAGCTAGGTTAATTTCGACCGAAAGTGAGAAAATCAAATTTCCCGCTTAGCCAAAATACAGATTGGACGATTTTGACAGATGAAGGAAAATTGCTTTTGACCGCTTTGTGCAATCGCTTTTCGAAAGATCCTCTTCGTTTTTCTCGTAATTTTCTAGCTTTTTAGTTTCTTTTTTAAAAATAGAGTTTTTAATAGACATAATTAAGTGTATTCATTACCTAATTAGTGTGTGTTGTGTGATTGATTGGTGATGCCTAGTCGAAAATGCAAGTTATTCAAGTAGACTGTTAGGAGCTGTAAAAATTTTGTTTAAAACCTTTTAAGTTTGTAGTTATTTAATAAATATATATAAAATAAGGAAGTGGCCTTATTAAAAGGTTTTGGAGACGTGTTAATAAAAATATTATATATATTTAATAATGTTTTTTTACATTTAACTCCTTGAAAATATTTCTCCCTATGTTTTGGATCCAAAATTAAATGTAAGTGTCCCTTGAACACTTACTATTCTAAAGTGTTTTCTTTTGATTTACTGTCTTTTTTTAAATTTTACTACATACCTTTAATTTTTTATGGTTAACTGTTACTATATAAAAATTTATATTATGTATTTTTTTAATAATAAAGTTTTCCCGCTTTTTTTTTTTTTTTCGATTACAAAATTTTAAATATGTTCTTTTACTTTTGGGACATTTAACTTATAAAACTTGCAATATTTATTTAATAATAAATGCCATTATCCTAAACACATTTTTTCATCATAACTTATTAATGATGGATGCCATCACAGTATCTGCAACACGTGGCCCAATAACGGCCAACTGACCACTTTTGTGTCTTTTTGTTATTTTTTTGCCAATAACTTATTATTGATGGATGCCATCATCCTAAACGTATTTTTTCATCATAACTTATTAATGACGGATGCCATTACATTAGCTGCAACACGTGGCCCAATAACTGCCAATTACCCACTTTTGTGTCTTTTGATACCTTTTTGCCAATGCCTTGCCATTAAAGAGTGTTGGCAATGCCAGTAAATTAAATGTACATTGCCAGCAAAAAATGTTATGTGGGACCTTTTCATCGGTGGGGGAAGTGGCTATAGACTTTTAAATATGTCAAAAAATACTATTATTATTTTGGCTTGTGGAAATCGTTCGGTCGTATCGGATTATATACTTTTCGTTATCCCTAAATAATTTTCATTAAAATCAAAAACAGCCACGCTCGAAAATGTTAAACTGACGTTTTGCTTTGTAGCCCTTTGTTTCCTTTACGTCACTCTTAAATTGTCAGATTAGTGGAATATACACTGTTTGGCATGTAATTACCTTACCCTATTTTAATCTCACGCGCTCGACAATTTCTGAAGAATATATTTTGTTTCTTATGATCGGCCCTGTATACGGAGCTCATATTATTATTTGGTGGCGGTACTTAACCGGGTACAAGGTCTCCTCCGGTATATTAATCTGCCGCGCTGTAGTAAATCCCGAAATCCCTCCTGGGCTTCTCTACCATTAAAGACGGTATTTAAACAAAGGTTTAGCCTAGAAAAATTAGGTCAAGGCTATGATCAATTAAAAAAGCAAGTTGTAAAATTTTTGAGTGACCCTGTATATTGTCAGTTTTCATTTTATTATTGTACATGACAGTACGAATATATTAGTACATTTTGTTTCTTCGTTTTTTAAATGAAGCTGTGGTAAATGTTTAAATCTTAAACTTTAAAGAACTTTTTGATTTAGTATTAAAAATAAATATTTTAGTAACTAGCATACGTACGTATTTATGTAAGATGTATCAAAAATCTTAAGGTTATTTTTTAAAATTAAATATAGCCTTGACCTAATTTTTTTGGGCAACCATAGGGCGCATTCAGAATCGACGCCTGGTAAAGGCCCGGTGAAGTCAGGCGCAATAATCAAGACCTTATTAAAACTAAACATAAGGAACAAATGCCAGGGTCAAGGTTGGTGTAAAGTTTACCCCAATTTTGTCGAATCTGAATGCGCCCCTACATATCAAGAATCTTACCAAGGTGATTCAGAAGGACATTTGCGTTTTTCATGGGCTACCAGCGTATCACCGAGAGAACGAAGAATTTTTTTTTATTCTGAAGATCTGTACGAAAGATTTTTTTTTTTTTTGTTGTGGTTTTTCAATGCCATTTTCCACCTGTTTGCTTATTAGGTTTGTAGCAAATTTCTTAATATAAACACCTATTTCGGATATATTATGTGCATTCTTCTCTTAGAGTGCGAAAAAATAAAAATTTAATTAAGCTATTTGAAAATACATTGTAAACCGTAAGTCCGTAGTTCATACTTAAGACACCCACGGTACGTTAGTTTTTAGGCTTCCAGCCTTCGTGGATTGTCCAAAGATAAAAAAATACTAATTATATTTTTTGAAGCATTTAGTAAGCGTTTGAATCAAGTTATTTATTTAATTTCGCATTAATACCTTCATGTCCGAAATTAAGGAAAATATATTCACACTTCGAACAACGATTTTTATTTATTTTATCCAACACTTACATATAATATCTACATAATTGATCAGATTTTGAGGATATAAAGTGTACCATAAGTCACTAGTGAGCTAAAGTACCCTTTAGCTCACTAGTGAATTATAGACAATACAAAATTTTGTTGCTGGTGTTGACAATGACAAGTAACAAATAATGGATGACGTTTTCAAATTATTTTCGATATTAAAAACGATTTATACGAAAGTGTTGGATAAAATTTTGTATTAGACACGTGAGTTATTACATATAAGTCACTTAAGAAAATTACCTCTCTCGCCCTTGGGGCTCGAGAGTTAAACTTTTCTTGCGTGACTTATATGTAATATAACTCACTTATCTAATAAATAACTATTAATTAATTCGATAGCAATGGCACTTTTTATACTCAAAATAGTAGAAGTAACGTTGGTACATTTAATATGGAAAAAATGTGACATTTTCTCCGAAGTTATGAGTCTTTACGGTACTTTTGTGTTTTTTTAAATTTTTAACCAAAATGTCATTAAAACAATGTATGTAGAATAAAGTGAGTAATGAATAAAAATAAATCACCTAATGATTTGATAAAACAGCTTGATCACATTCGTTTTCAGCTGAAAAATTGTGTTGTGTATGAATTGGGGAAAAGGCAGATTCTCGAAAAGAAAATAATGGAATTTTTAGGGTTATTTTTTATAAAATTTTTAAATAATTTATTTTTGATGACATTTATATTAGTTTTATGAAAGTTTTGGAAATCCCCATATTTTTAATTTTTTGAATGTTTGCTACGGTTGTAAGGGGTAACTTTTACTTTATTTTACTTTCGTCTTCGGAATTCACTTTAAAAATATTTTTGTTTTTTGTTTATTGGCAGACTATACAATATTAAAAGCCCAAAACTGACTACTTTAAATTAACGACGGTACCGAAAAATTATTTCCTTCCAAGATTGTTTTTCAATTTAAATTTCCCTTTGCAAATATTTTCTCTAAGGCTTTTTTCTTTTCTTTTAAATTGTTTTCAGAACTTTCTCGATGTTTTCAATAAAGACACGTCTTCGCCGGACTAAAACGTATTTGGAGTGATTTATTTTTTCAACGGCGCGGCGTGTGCTGGCGTAAATAATTTGGAATTCTGTAATAAAGATGGACTGTATTTTAGGAAGTGTTTTTATTTTAATTTTGGCGCTAAGGACAGTTTGTACAGGGTTTTCATTTATATTTTTGAAGATCAAAAACTAAGAAAAAATGAAAATGTAAATTTTTTTAGAATGGAACACCCTGTATAATATGACACCATTAAAAATATCTTTTAAACAGCTTAACAAAAATATTACATTTGATATACGTATCTTTAATACTTTTTGGAATATGACTACTTAAATCTGAAAAATCGTATACCCCAATGAATTTAGACTTTCACCTCGGAATCTCACGGAATAAGCTGAATACCTGACATACCTTTATTTTGCTACAAAAAAATACTTTTAAAAAATCATCTATGATATCGTGTAAGGAACTGGAAATATGACAGGTCAAAAGTAAAAAAAACAGTTTTTTCCAAATATTTTAATATGCTTATGCCGATTTGATTAAAATTTGGTACATTGATTTAAAGAAATAAGGCACTTATATAGCCTTAACCATAATGTTATTATTGTGTTCAGTGGCGTCTCATTAGACACCGCAACTTATATTATTGAGAAAAAAGCTACGCCACTGACTTTTTTGACGTTTTTATATTTTTTTATAATTAAACAATTTATATTAAAACTTTTTAATTTATTTTATTTATTTTGTATATACCTTCGTTTTCGAAAAAAATATTAAAGCTTCTAAATGTCTTCTAAAGCGTACCCATAGAAAACATGATATTAAAAGCAAAAATTTTAATTAAACGATTATTTGCCCTAAAATAAATTTGCAGTCGTGTTTTATCGAAAACTGTCATTTTCCCTATTTACCAAGATAGATATTCTTTATTTTTTTTTATTTTAGATCTTATTTTATAAGGTTTAGGTCTACTTTTAGAATTACTTAAAGTGACTTTAATTTTTTTCTCGGAAACAAAGCGACAAACAAAAAATTATAAGAGACCAAAAAGTTGTATTATTAATTGCGTAATTATAAAAAAATATAAAAACGTCAGAAAAAGTCAATGGCGTGGTTTTTTTTGTTTTAACACTCCACGGAGACTTTATGCCTAAGTACCAGAGTACCGTGGGTGTCGGGTTACTAGATGTTTAAACTCTTTTCCATGCTGTTTCGTCAACGTTATCCAAGCACTGAAACATGCAATTTTTGCATTTCACAGCACCTCTTAGACAACGCGGTAGTGCCACCACGGACGTTATGTTTTTTTAATAACTACTACCTGGGGTAAGCAGAATACTACAACAGTGGTTTGCCAAGCCATCTGTGAGGTGACGAGCGATTTAAAGCCAATGTCCGGTTCCGAGATTCGAACTCGGATCGCTGCGGTGAGAAGCTGGTACGTTACCGCTGCACTACGCACGCCACAAATTTGCTCAATAATATAAGTTGCGGTGATCACTAAGACGCCACTAGACCCAATAATACCAATATGGTTAGGGCTAAATCAGTACGTTACTAGTTTAAATAAATGTACCAAATTTTATTCAAATCGGCCTTAGCATATTACAAATATTTAGAAGTAACTAATTTTTGTCTTAAATTTTAACACCCTGTATTTCAGTAAGAAAGGAAGTCCGGACATATGTTTATAGTTTTTTTCATAAAATAACATTAGTTTGATCCCATAGTTCTGAAACACCCTGTAGTATATTAAAAATAATTGACGTACGTACGTGTAATTTAGTGATATTTAGTAAAAACTTAAGTAAATATAATAAACGATAAATCACGATAGATTACGTGCTAAGGTATTTACACTCAAAGCGCTTTACATTGTGCGCCCTTTATCATCGGATCTGTTGACCAGACAAAAAAATTCCAAATGCCATGTCAAATTTGTAAAGAATTATGTGTTGTTGAACTTTTATAATAAAAATAAATGCGATTAGAGGTAAAGGAAACAAAATATCGAAAATAACTGATTTTTTGACCTTTGACCTGTCATATTTCAAGTTCGATATCATAGAGGATTTTTGGAAAAGTATTTCTTGTACCAAAATAAGGGTATCTACAAATATTTAGCTTATTCCGTAAGATTCCGAGGTTCACCCTTTAATTTGGCTAAGATGACTGGGGTAAGAAAGATAAAATTTCCATTATTATACCTATCTATATATAGATATTATACCCGGATTTAAATGGCCATATTTCCGAAACTATTAGTATATAGAGGTATATATATATATATATATATATATATATATATATATATATATATATATATATATATATATATATATATATATATATATATATGGTATTTTTGTTAAACTTTTTAAAAGATCTTTTTAATGATGACATTAAATACAGGGTGTTCTATTTAAATTTATTTTTTCTGCTCAAAAGATAGTGGATAAAAAAGTATTAAACTTTTAGACAGAATGATTTTTTTCTTTATTTTTTGCTCTTAGTTAAAACTGGGTGGCAAAATATAAATAAAAACCCTGTACACTATTCAATTTGACTTTATTCTATTGTTTAAACCGTAACTCGCTGCAAGATCTGTGGTTTAACTTATGTCTGTAGAAAATGCTAGGTTACATTATATTTTAAGATGTCACCTAATGTTTGTTATTTTTATAAAATACAGTATGTGCCAAAAGTCTGAAAACACACATCTCAGAGAATTTTAAACCAAACTGGATGAAATTCGGTACTTCGTGGTAAAACTATACTCTGAATTAAGTGTTTATAGTGGTGAAGTTGTCAAAACTTTAGTTTCGTAAAAATCAATTTAAAGTTTTTAATTTAAAAGGGATACTTATTTTATTTTATTTTTGGATTCCCGCCGTTTCTTCTTATACAATGTTATAAAAGTCCAATTTATCTCTTGCGTAAAATGCGTAGGTATTACCGTTTTCAGCTTGCAAATTTTAAACAGGAGGGTTGACAGTTCTGACATACAGGGTGGCCCGATTGTCTGGGAAAGTCCAATATTTCTGTTGTTTAACGAGATATGAAAACAAGTTCAAGGGGTTTTAAACATGCATGTAATAGTTATTTTCCTACGACCACATGTGAAAATAGTAAATAACACACTGTTTTCATGCATAGAAAATGCCTTATATCACACTAGTGTTGCAAAGTACTTTACAACACTAGTGTTGCAAAGTATAATATAAAGCTGTCATCGCTGTCATTGTTATTTAAAATAAATTTGGAGTTATCAGGCTGTTAATGGGATTTACATTGAAAAAGCTATGCAATATTTTTTAAATGAGGACCTTTTTAATTCTAAAATGATAAAAAGCTACTAGGTAGGTGATTTTTGGTATAAAAATATTGTTAAACAGTATATCGCAGTAAGGAAAAGTATATATCACCCTAGTGATGCAAAGTTTTCAATTGTTTTCTTATTTTTTCTGTGAAGACAAACAACTTTTATTGTTTTTTGGTAAGTAACTTGTGGTCGTAGGAAAAATAGTGTACATTACTTGTGTGAAAATCACTTTCTTAGAGAAATAAGTCAGTTTCCACCCTTGTAATGTAATATACTATTACATTACAAGATGCGAAAGTTTACTTTTGGTGTGAGGTGGTGTAAATGGCCGAGGCGAAGCCGAGGCTATTTAAAACCTCCGAACACTTAAAAGGCCTTTCGCATCGTGTAATGTATTATATTTTTTCTACTACTGTTTTATGTATCGCATAATTTAATAATCATTAACATCATGTTTTTATAGAAATATCAGAGATTTTGAAATTTTACCTGTTAATAATTAATCCATAGCAACACATTTATTGTTGACATTGTCTGTCATCAGCACTTGTCACATATTAAATTATTGTTAATTTAGTATAAATCCATTCCCATCTTAAAATGTTAAATGAATATGAAAATGGCATCCACAAGGCAGCTGACCTTGCGTGTGCCTCACTTCTGCCAGACAAATCTAAAGAGAGGTACCATCAAACATATAAATCGTTTTCTGAATGGCTTGCTACAAAAAATGTGGGGCGGATTGACGAGAATGTGATGTTGGCGTATTTTCAAGAAAAATCCGAGTCTTTATCACCACCAACCCTCTGGTCTGTATATTCCATGCTCAAGTTAACAATTTCCGTAAACAAAAATCAAGATATTTCGGAGTTCAAGAAACTAGTTGCTTTTATTAAAAGGAAAAACGATGGTTATGAGGCAGAAAAGTCAAAAATTTTTAATAAAGAAGAAATCATAAAGTTTTTACTTAACGCGCCTGATCAAAGTTACTTAGCAATGAAAGTAATAGCCATTATGGGAGTGGCTGGGGCATGCCGGACAGACGAAATATACAGAATGAAGCTAAGTGATGTAGAAATAAGAAATGACGTGGCTATAGTAAAAATAGTGGAGTCTAAAAATAAAGTTAAAAGAAACTTTATAGTAACCAACTATGAAGGCTCAGTTCCTTATATCAGATTTCTACAGGAATATATTAAGCTGAGACCAAGGAATGCTCTAGATGAGCGCTTATTGTATCGTTATGAAAGAGGTAAATGTGTTAATCAAGTAATTGGAAAGCACACTATTTCAAATGTACCTAAAGAAATTGCGAAGTTTTTGAAGCTTGAAGACATCAGTAGATACACTGGCCATTCTTTTAGAAGAACGACAACTACGTTCCTTGCCAATACTTCGGATGTCGATATTTTGGACTTAAAAAGGCATGGAGGTTGGAAGTCTTCTTCTGTTGCGGAAGGATATATTGCTGAATCCTATAGTAATAAGGTGGAAATTTCAAAGAAGATTTTACACGAAATTCCTACCAATATTTCCTCTAATGAAGTAACAGTGAAAAATATGAATATTAACGTAGTTAAAGGTGATAACGATACCCCAACAACAAATTTAAAAACTGTTAATTCAAGTAATATTTCTCCAATTTCTTTTGCTAATTGCTCAAATTGCACAATTACTTTTAATGTCAATACCTAACCTAGTTTTTAAAAATATTTTGTCATAAATTAGTTATTTTTTATAAATAAATCCTAATTGTTCCCACAAGCATATTTTCTTGTTTTTTTACTCTTACTTTTTGTCCAGGCGCTGAAAATATTACTTTCGTAGCTAGCAACGCTTAGCAACCAGGTAACACGAAGGTTCTCTTTCGTTATCATTCGCGTTGCTAGGACCACAAAGTTTTCTTATTTATACAGTAGTAGAAAAAAGTATTTTGATGTATACAGAGTCTCCCAAAAAAAAGTTATGACCAATAAGTTAGTTTTTTAAATTGTAACCCCTATTTTCTTTTGCAGAATCGGATTCAGCATTAAATTTTCAGTTCAAAATCTTCGTAGGTGTCAAACAAATAATTAATAAGGTTAGGTTAACTATAACTATTGTTTGAAAGTTTTTAATAGTTTTTATAAGCAAAACCACCCGACGGCGGTTTTGATCGATAAAGTTAGTAAAAACCGCCGGTATTAACAAATTAATTATAATTTTCGGCGGTATTTTATATACGTAGATATAAAGAACCGCCAAATGGTTTTTTTTCTTAAAATTAAGCAAAACCGCCGGCGGTTGTTTAGCAAGTGCCTATTCAAAAACTCAAATTAAAATATACTTTGTCCACTATAAATTGATAACGAATACCTAGTCAGTTACTTAAGTTACTGTTTTAAACCAAAAAAAATCATTTTTTATTGTGGTAACTAAGGTTACCCTTAAACCAATGCAATCTTTTCGTTCAGTGTCTCAATTTATAGTGAACAGAGTATAGGTATTTCTTATGTTAAAACTGACAATGCACTATAGTTTAATAGTTATTATTTTTATTAAGACATTATTGTTGCTTTAAATAGTCAAAGAAAAAATTGGACGTGCATACCATTGTATACTTAAAAACAGCTGGACTTTTTGGATTTTCGAGTTCGCCCATTACAGAAAAAAATCTTTGTTTTTATGGTAACTTTACGAACAGTTTCTAGCATCCAAAATTTAACAGGAAACTACCGGTATTAGCTATCTTTTAAAAAGTGGTGCATAAAACAGAAAAATATGCATACTTAGCTTCATTATGTTTTTTACAAACAGAATTGTGCTATAAAAATTTAATACTTAATAGTAACAAAAATGGGTATTTACCAATTAAAACAGATATTAAAAGTTCAAGAGGTAAAATAACCAGCATACTTTTATTTTTGATAATTACAAAGTTTTTATTTTAATACTTTTTACTGGAACCAAGAAGGAAAGAAAAAATAAAAAAAATATCTTGTATGAAAGTTTTATACCTATTCATTCATTATCTTTTGAGCATACAAAAAGGTTAACTCTTTTAAATAAAACACTCTGCATATTATGTTACCATTAAAGAGGTCTTTTAAAAAGCTTTACAAAATACCACAGCAATTCCTATTTCAAAAATTTAGGGTTTTTTTAAGATATTTAAGGTTTTTGAAAAATGGAGTTAAACCTAAAAAAATAAGTTATATTTTAAAAAACATTTTATCGTAATATAACATGCTGGCGAAATATTTCGCCCGCAGAATTTTCTCTCATATGATATTATATACGATAAAAACAAAAACACGAATATTTTGTTGTAGTAAAAAACATTTTACAAGCCTGTTATATTACGATAAAATGTTTATTGAAATATAACTCAAAATATTTACCGAAGTATAATTCCATTTTTAAAAACCTTAAATATCCAAATAAAACCCTAAATTCTTGGAATAGGTTTTGCTAAAAAATATATCTTATATTTTTTCATAAAATCTTAAAATGGCCCAACATTCTGGGTCGTCCATTTAAAAAATTATATTTAGCATTTTAAATGTTGTGATTTTGGCCATGCTATTAGAAATACCCTGTATGAAATGTCGTAAAATGGAATAACGTACTTTATGCAAAATTTTATGCGGAAATTGATTATGTAAACAAAAAAGGGGTAACAATTAAAAAACTAACTTCTTAGCTATAATTTTTCTTGGAACACTCTGTATACTTTAAAATATTTTAAGGATATGCACGTTTAAACTCTCTACAACTTTTATATATAACTTTTTGTCATATCTGGTTAAACAACAAAAATATTGGAATTTACCGGAAAATTGGGTCACCTTGTATAAAATTATATAAATAATAATTAATTTAAATATTTAACATAATTAATCCAATAATCCTACAGTTTAAATTTGTTTTGTAAAAAAATATTGCATCAAAACTAAAAATAAGATGAATAATATTCTATTATCACAATGTTTTTTTCAATGCATTATTTTAAGTTTAAGAGTCAAGATAGAGTTTATCTCGTATTTTTCCTGTATTCTACATGACTTTACCTTTCTAATGGTACCAGATGGTTTTTTCTACAATATTTCGTTCAAAAGTTATTTGATTTCTTGACCTCGATTTTTGACTTAGGAATTAGAAATTTCTGATGGAAAAGGTTTCTTTCCACTCTTTTAAATTACATACTTTTGATTGTAATAGAAAGAGGAAACAAAATACCTTTAGAAATTTCTTCCTCCTAAGTCAAAAATCGGTGCCCTGGACATGTTTTTACCAAATCGTAGATAGTGCAGCACTAAGGTGAGACTATAGATGTAGATGTAATGGAAATTATACCCGGATTTAATGGCCATATTTTCGAGACTATTGAAGGCAGATATATCAGATGTGGTATTTCTGTAAAGCTTCCTAAAAGACCTTTTATTGATGACCTAATATAAAGCGTGTCCCCTTTAAAAAAGTTTACCTCTATATTTTTCTTAAGTTTTAATGTTCATTAGTTTCTTTTGTTATGCTCAAATGATAATAGATAAAAAGTTATGAAACTTTTATACAGAGCGTTTTTTCTATTCTTAATTATAGCAAAGAATATGATAGCTACCAGAATAGAATTACGGACACGTGTAAGGAAATCGGCGCCAAAAATCGAAGCCCACTTTAAATAGGCGCGTGGTGATAAATTGTTCGTAATTCTGTCATTTGAACTGGACAGCTTTTTGCGGTAGCTATAATGTTCTTTGTTATAGTTAAAGGTGGGTGGCAAAATATAAATGAATACCCTGTACATTCCGCGAAAAGGTACATTAGACATCTACGAAGTTTAGCGAAAAAGTAAAAAGGTAATTTTTGTTCGAAAGTAATAAAGTACCTGCATATTTGCTAATACCAAAAACCGCTAAAAAAATTTTTACAATTAAAAATACGATTTAAATAGGCAATTTAGTTTATTTACAGGATTTTTTTACAATCGTGAAAATTTAATTTAATATTTAACGGTTGCTTTTAGGTTTAGACTATGCAGAATTTTTATAAAGAATATAATTACTTTTTTGTAAAATTAATTATAAAACATTTTTTCATATGACGCCAACTTACGTTAACACGCTGTATAATATGTTTTACTTACACTAATAAAATTCTGTATTTAACAGCCATAAATTATCGCAGTTCATGAAAAAATATTTTCTTTTTTTTGCAATTTTTTTTCTATCAGAAAAGTTTTATTGGACAGAAGCCAAAGATATTTCGTCGCTACCGACTTCTTGCAAACTGTTTTTAAAAGTTCTGTCAGTGATTTCGATAAACATATCTTTTAAGTAAGTGGAAAGGAGGATCTTGTGGCACATCATTTTAAAGCTGCCGATGAGTACTTTATAAATCTAGAATCCTAGAAAATGGCGGTATTTTAAAAGTTACCTAATTAACTTATTTGGATGGCCATATTTCCGAAACGAATTAAGTTAGATGTACTTTGTGTGGTATTTTTTAAATCTCTTTTAAAGATCCTTGTACTGGTGATAATATACAAAGTAGGGGAAAAAGCATATATTTTTTTACGAACCACCTTGTATATTATTTCAAAATTAAAGAGATTTATAAACGAGCTTCACGAAAATAACACATTAAGTACATCCAACTTTAGTACTGTCGGAAAAATGGCCATCCAAATCAGGTATTTAGGTTTTTTTTACCTTTTTAGTACAACCATTTTGTAGTAGGTGAAGGTATTAAGTTTATATTCTAGGGTTAGAAAGTACCTGTCAGGAGCTTTAACATAATGTGCTACATTATTCCCCTTTTCATAAAAGATTTTTTCCAAGTTAGCGCCCAACAGCCATTTTTAAATTTTCATCAGTCAATTTTACTCTAAAATATAGTTATTTGTGCATCTATTTAATATCCCAAAGTTTTAATAGTACCTGGACCAGCAATGAAATGAACTTCATAATAAAAACCCTTTTAAAACCTTTTAAGAAGGATCCTTTTGACGAGTCTACCACGAATATTCATACCGCCATATATGGAAGCGGCGCTTTAACCCAGTCTGGCAATGTTAAATGTTTCGGGTGTTGGACAGGGCGAATGCATTACTTTTTTGTCAGACAAGTTAACCACAATGTTTTATATGCAATTTTTACATTGTGCCAAAAATGGTAAGGGTTACAGTCATGATGAAACCATAAGGCTCAAACACATGTTTCGGGTATCGGACTAAACGGGTTTCGTGACTGTAGCCCTTACGATTTTTGGCACAATGTTTAAAAATTGCATGTAAAACATTTTGGTCTACTTGTTCCATTAAAAAAGTGACGCGTTCGCCAAGTTCGACAACCGAAACATCTGACATTGACTTCCATTTATGGCGGTATGTATATTCGTGGTAGAGTCGTCAAAAGGAACCCCTTAACAAGATTTTAAAAGGGTTCTAATAATGAAGTCCATTTTATTACTGCCCAAGCATAATATTTTAACTTGATCCGTTTAAACTATAAAAAGGGAAGGGAAAAATACATTGCATTCAGCAGGTCCTATTCTCCAATCTTACTTTATAATGTCGAATGCGTAATTAACCTAATGTCGCTTAAAAATTCGGTGTGTTATACGAGATTATATGGAGGTCGAACGCGACAATTGTTTTTGAAGAATTGCTTGCTTTTATTTTTAAATTTTAATAACGTTTCCAAAGTTATTTATACTATGACGCCCTTTGGGCAGGACCGTGCCTACCGGGTGTTAAAAAGCACAGGCGCAACGTTTCAGGGGCGGAAAATTGTGAAAAAAGGCAGTAAGTTGTAAAATCAAGGGCGGTATTTAGTAGAAATAAAGTGTGATGTGTGAAGTGGGGGTGCTTCTCCTAACTGGGCTCTATATAGTTTGAAAGTTATCACTCTTCTTTTTTCTCTACGTCTATTTTAAACTGTACTTGTTTTTCAGTATATCATCAGCAGAAAAGCCTGTTTCGTTTAAGTGCAAAGTGGCAAATATTAATACAACTTTTAATGCTACATCACAATATTTCTAAGAAAATACGCTTTAAAATTGAAAAAGTTTGTCCTTGTATTGAAGTTTTGAGCTAGAGTCACAGGAAAATCTTTAACTGTTCTTTATCCTCTGTTACGAGTGTTAATAATGTATTCACCAAAAATTTCTAAATTATATGACAAGTACTGTGTAAATATTATGTTGAAAAAGGAATCTAGAATTTTAATCGTGTTTTTATTTATATCTATACTCTATATACCATATAACAAATATACCAAAATATACCAATATACATATCAAGGAGTAAAGTTTGTACATTTGTTTGTTTGTTTGTTTGTAGCCGCTAATATTCGGTAATACTGAACTGATCATAAAAATTATTTCACAATCAGAAAGCTACACTATTCAGGAGCATCATAGGCTATATTTTATTATGATTAAACAAAAAGTTCAGAGAAAAATAATGTCATATGTATGTCAAGTCGGCGGAAATATATAATTGGCTCTGGACGGCTCTCGGCTCCATAACTAAACGGTGCGGTGGTTCAGTGGTAGAATGCTTGCCTGCAACGCGGGCGACCCGGTGACCCGGTTGATTCCCGCCAATGCAATTTTTTATTAAAAAAGTGTGACAAGTCGGCTAGTGTAGAGTAAAATAATTTGGTTTGACTTGGTCGCATCAACAACCGACGCCCCTGGAATGACTATGCGACGCACTAGGGCATCGCGACGCACAGTTTGGGAAGCCGAGTAATACTTATTTACTCCAAGTTAGCAAGCGAAGTTGCAAAAGCGTAAATTAAAGTTAGTTAATGAACCTTATTTTATAGAAAAAAAAGTATAAACATTATGCAACGCGGACATTTACTCATAAATTTTAAATGCTTTCCAAACTAATATTTATTTTAATGATATTTTACTTATAACTGCTTAGTTGATTGACGTTAATTTAAACGTTTACATTGCAATGGAACAATTTTCCAATTAATTAATTTCATATCGTTTTGATATAGTTATTTATTTTATTAGATATGAGTAATTTAAACTTGCTAATATTAAAATCTATTATTATGTTATTTATTTTTAACTGTTAAGGATAACAAACGACCTACTACATAGCATAAAGCAAAGTCCCTTTTTCTGTACTATTCTCAACGGATTTTAATGCGGTTTTTTTAATAGATAGAGTGGTTTAAGAAGCAGGTTTATATGTATAATAATATTATATAAATATAGATATATATAGATATATATATATATATATATATATATATATATATATATATATATATATATATTTAAGAGGAAGGTTATAAAAAGAGAGGTTTATATATTATTTTTGGCACTTCTGTGTTATTTTTTACAAAAAAATGTTATAAAAAAAATAAAGAAAATTAAGGCATTCTGGTAAAAACATGTAAAGTGTAATATGTCTGTTGATTAAATATTAAAATGCGAGTAAATTGAAGCAAATATTTTGCCTTAAAAAAACAAAGTTGATGATGATGGTTTGAAGTCGAAACGTCATATCCTAAATTTAATAACATTATTTTGTTGATTTATTTGTTCCCTTGTAAATCCTTTTCGTAAACAATATTTGTATGTTTACTATTGTTACCTTTGTCGTTACAAGGACGATTTGTGGATATGTTATAGACTACAGGCCCATGTCGAAAAATAGATGGGTTATATGAACCACCAGGTGATGTATATAGGACGATATAAGAGCATAAAATAAAGATTCAGCACTATTACGTCACTGCTGCTGTCCAAGTGAGTGCTGGTGAGAATTCAAAAGGGCAGGTAGAGTGAGTACATTTTGGTCATATATTTTTGTACAGTATTTTCACCATCGATAGATCCAAGAAAAATAATAAGACAGCGCAGTCCTGTAAAAAATTGTGCGCCACAAAGTCGGTAAATTTTCTGACAATTCAATTCCAGGGTAAATTTGGTCATTTCATTCTGTACGGCATCAGTTTCATACTGTTTCAATACAGCTTCCAATCCATTATTCCGCAACACCGTAAAAAAATCATGCGACAAGGGGAAAAAATCGTAGGTTGCAACCCCCTCTCCTTTCGTAGTCCGGAAGGTGATTTGAAAAAGTACGGCTTCGGTTCCAAAACATTATCTAGCCCTCTCCCCCTTTTTAATAGTACTCTTAAAAATAATGCCGTCAAAAAGTTATTGTTCATTTGAATGTACATTTATACCTACCTTAATTTCATGGTATACTTGATTTATAAAGCTGTAAAATCATTTGACTCTGTATGGAAACATTTTTTTAAGATGATATTGTAAAATACAACTATTATAAAGTATAGCCTTTCCATAGAAACTGTTCTAAAAAAAATATAGAGAAATTCAAAAACTGAAATTATTTAAATTATTGCAGAAGTTTAAATATTTATAGATTAATAAAATAGAGCAATGTTCTACATTTTTCCCTTGTTCTTAATAGTATTAAGATACATAAATTAGGAAAAATCATGCCGTACATTTTAATGCAGACCATACCTTTTAGGCTGATGAAAAATGCTACTATTTTAAAGGTACTTTATGGCAATCTGATACTGTATGGCATTAACATATTTTTAAAGAGAACAATTGATAATATAATAAAATCATTATGACGTCTAACTAAAATGAAAGGGTGTGTATAGGTATAATATCCAAGAATTAAAAATGTAAATCCCAGTATCAACAGTTTTGAATACTTTCTGGTTAAATACAGGGTGATTTTTAAGTTGATAAATTCCAGTTAACACAGAATATAATGAAAGAAAATAAAATTTAAATAAAATTATGTTTGAAAATGCTTTGTTTTCGAAATATAGGTTGTAAAAGTTTTAAGAAAAAATGCCATTTTTATCATAACTTTTCTACCACTCTAGATATGTCCATAAAATTTGATGCACTTCTTTTAACCATTACATTACATTACTTTACACCAATCACTGGTAAAAAGCATCAAGCTTATTCTACCTAGAGAAGCCTAGTTGAAAATGTTAGCTCGTAGAGAGAGAAAGCAATATATACCGTACTTTGTTATAAGTCGAGATACTAATTGTTTAATTTGTATTAATAATTTGACTAAAATGGTATGTATTTTTTACTGCAATTTTAGTCTTTTGTTCTGCTATTTTTATACATCTATTGTTGTTTAGCAGCTAACAAATATATTTAAATTATATTTATTTAATATTTTTTATTACTTTTTTATCAATATGAACTTTCAGATATGTAGGGCATTAACTTTTTATAAATTATTGCATTAAGTACAAATAAACTATCTTAATGCCATATAAAAAAAATATCGTCATGAATTTTACCTAACATTTCGTTATATGGATTTTTCCTTGAGTTTTTTCCCTACAAACCTTTGGACCAACAAAAACGTACGGCATGTAAAAAATATTATCTATGTATAAAATACTTTCAAAATAAATTTATTTTACGTTGTTTCAAATCATCCCCCGGACCACTGAAAGATAGGGGGTTGCAACCCTCAATTTTTTTCCCTTGTCGCATGATTTTTGTACGGCGTTGCGGAACAACAGTATGAAACTGATGCCGTACAGAATGAAATTACCAAATCTATCATGAAATTGTCAGAAATCCCAAAAAATTACCGCCTTTGTAGCGACTATTTTGTTACGGGAATGCGCGCTTTCTTATTATTTTCATGGTTCCATCGATGGTGAAAATGCCGTACAAAATATATATGACCAAAATGTACTCGCTCTATCTGCACTTTTAAATTCTCACCAGCACTCAGTTGGACAGCTTACAAGTGACGTCATAGTGCTGAATCTTAATATTTTGTGCTCTTATTTCGTCCTATATACATCACCTGGTGGTTCATATGACCCATTTATTTTTTGACATGGGCCTGTAGTCTAGTACTCTTTATACTTAAGGTAGGAGTCCACTCGTGATGGGCGGGAAAACGGGCGGACGAGCGGATGAGCCGTACCGCTGGCGCTTCGCCTGCTTTTTTAAACAAGTCAGAGTGCGTCAATAGAAGCGCGTCGCCTCGGAGAAGGCGGAAGGGATTTATGTGTTACAAAAAAATTCCGTTCGTCTCTAGTGGACGCATACCTTTACCGTCCACGGGTGGATTTTGAGTCCCCCACATATTAAAAGAAAAATGATTTATTAATCTAGTTCAAGAAATGACCGATAAGATGAATATTACATGAAGCCTAGCTCAATTATGCAGTATAGTTAATAGGTGAAACTAAACTGGATTTTCATTTTAGAAAATGACCCATAACCCAGCAAACTACCAACAAAATTACCAGAATTATTACCAGAATATTCCTGAACAGTACGAGAACTATTACGACGACGAGAATCAAGATTTGGCTAGGGATTACGATGAGGTACCGAATCAGATTTACAAGTGCCAAATACTAGGCTATATGCCGAGGTATAATAACAATTTCTTTTTTATTTTATATATTTCCTATTATAACCTTTAAAAGCGTTTCTTGCTTATTTTGGTATTCTTTTATCTTTAGACAATACACAAAGACTAAAAGCCTAAATACTAACGTACCGGGTGTCTTAAGCGAGGGTAAGAGAAAGTTTGTTGACACGGGACTTAAATGCTTAAAGATTTGGGGGAGAAGAAAAGACCTCCGCAAGCAGCAGGTTCCACATGCTAGAAACTCTAGAAATGAAAAAACGAACAAGGTGGGAGCTCAGGGGCCTCTCTAGTTGGACCGTATAGGGATGGAAACGCGCGGCACCAGTAGTTTCTCTGTTGGGAACCGTAAGTGGAGGAATTATACTTGACAATTCTTCAGAGCAGAAGTCATAGATGTATATAAAAAAGGGATAAATCCCCCACAGCCCGATGATTGGCAAGAGAAAAGCCTTTCTATAAGTGAAGGATCATTATTAAGGCGAACAGCTATTCTTTGAATGGAATCAAGCATTCTAAGGGTTGTTGGGTACGCCATGCCCTAGATATGGGAAAATATTTTAAGGAGGTCCGGATTTGGGACATATACAAAGTGTATAAATTTGAGGGGGAAAAATAATTTTGGCTCGAAAGAGAAATCCAAGCTTTTTGAGGCTGCTGTGGCTATAGATACAATGTGTGCCAGTTAAGGTTATTCTCAAATGTGACTTCCACAAAATTAAAGGTGTCTTTGCTTTGCAAAACTTGGCCGCTTATAAGTAAAGGATGAATATTTGATGACGCTTTTTGCGATAAGGAACATGATTGTGGTATTGGATGCATTAAAATGGACGAAATTTGTGGCGCCCCAATCCAATATTAAATTAGGGTCCTATAAAAGGAATATCTGCATCGCTCTGCGTTTACTTTCTAAATCAGGTTTAGAGATGGGTTTAGAAACCTGAAAACAGGAGTAGAGAGTACTATCATCGGCGAAACTATAAATGAAATTAGTTGTGGACGAGAGAAGGTCGTTGATGTGAAAAGAAATAATGTTGGTGCCAGTACTGAGCCCTAAAGGCACTTCAGCATTTACTTGGTGAAAGCTTAAAGAGTGGCCATCCACAATAATTGATAAACGTCTATCAGATAGATAATTAGAAAGCCAAAGTACAGAGTTTGGTTGAAAGACCATAGGAGGGCAGTTTATTAGGAAGTGCGGCATGCCAAACCTGGTGAAAAGCCTTGGATTTATCAAGAGCAACGATCTGGGACTCACCTAGAAACTTAGAAGACTTATTCCAGCATTGTGATCCGAAGTAAAGAAGATCTGCTGTAGATCTTTTGTGGCGAAATCCATACTGCCTGTCATGCAAAATTTTGTGTTTTTCTAAATACTTAAGGATTTGTGAATTAATGAATTTCTCCATTACGTTACAAAGAACTGAGAGAAGTAAAATTGGTCTATAGATGAATGATATTTAGATCCTCTCTTGGGACTAGGTTAAACACTTGCAGCTTTCCAACTCTCCGAAAAAATACCTGTGTCGTAATAAATTCAAAAAAGCCGAGTTAAGATTGGTGCAAGTTCTGGTTTAATTTTTTTATAAGGACTGCTGGTATGACATCCAGCCCAGACGATTTTTGGTGTTAAGAGAAAAAAGATACGCTTAATGTGTTTTACCTTAAAAATAGTAGCAGGTACTTTATAAGGAACTGGGGCAATAGATGGAATTGGATGATTTACGGGAGGATCAAGGGTTGAATTGGCAGCAAATTGTATAGCAAATGATTTTGCCTTTCCCTTAGCGGTAGAAATAATTTAATCTTTTAAAGTTAGTGATGAAAAAGAACTGATATTTTTTAAATTTTTTGCAAAGGACCAGAAGAACTTACTGCCATTTAAGCAAGAAAGGAATTTGTTTTTAACACGATTTTCAAAGGAGTCTTTGGCTTTTGAAATTGTTTTATTGTAGTAGTTTTTTGCTTTAATGCTGGCCTGTGGATTTTCTGGACTATCATCCTATAGTAACTTCTTTTAAGCTTAAACTTTTAGAAGTCTAGCTTTATTAAAAGATTTGGAAACCCAGGGTTTGCTATTGGCTTGTTTGGGGTTCTTGATAGTGAGTGGAATATAGGTTTCAATGCCCAATTGAATTGATTTAGTCAGTTGTCTGCAAATTTCAGAAGGATCACGAGAAGAAAAGCAGATGGAATCCCTGGGGGTAAGTGCTGAAGAAGTCCCTTAGGCCATCCCAGTCGGCTGAAATGTAGTGCCATACGGTACGTGGTGGCATGCATTCATTTACCTTGGGGTGTAAAGGGTAAGATATAGTAACTAAGCCATGATCTGAGCAGCCTTGGAAAGCTGTGACAGATGCTTGATAGAGTTCGGGGTTGGTGAAAAGAAAGAGATCTAGGGAATTTGAACTATGATTTGGGACTCTAGGAAAATAGGTGGGTTCCATAATAAGGTTGGTAAGAGAGTTACTGACTGCAAAAATTTCGGCTGCTCTGCCTTGAAAGTTAGTTTTTAAAGAGTTCAGCCAATCCTTATTATGGAAATTAAAGTCGCCAAGCACGATTACTTTGGCCAATGGAAACTGAGAAATTATGCTATCGATCTTTGTTGAAAGGAAGTCAAAGAATTCGACATATAAATTATTAAATGAAGACCGGTAGAAACAGCAGATAAATTTGGTAGAATTTCCAAAAAAGCTTAAGCCAAATGATATCGGGCCTACGAATCATGATTGAAAACTTGAGCACAAGCAAGATCGTTGCGAATGTAAGCACATACGCCACCATGTGGGCGAAAAGACGAAATAAACTCGTAGCCTGGGAACAGAAGGTGGCTCGTTGAAGTTTTAGAGCTTATTTGAGTCTCCGTCAGAAACAGTGTGTGTTGTTTATAAAAACTTTGCATACCTAATACACGCCGTATTTGGTTCATCAGTAATAAATAAATAATAATGAATATCTAATGGAAGTAAATCGTCAATTAAAAAATGTATAAGACATTTTATTTATTACCTGTGGGTACAATATGGTATGTATCAGTTATGAAACGATTTTACAAACAGTTTTTTTTAATAACATTTATTTGGCTTATTACAAAATAACGAAATTTAGTGTGTAAGCTTATCTAATCCACGTCTTCAAAATAGTCTAATGCAATACGGATACAAAATCAATAGAGGAGCCAATATTTAAAGGTATTAAAATTTACATGGGATTTCCTATGGCCAGTGTGGCGATGCATCACCCGGTTTAGCAGGAGAGCTGGCACCAATTTTTGGGTAGCTATTTGGGGCAGGCTGGGAACTTGTCACATACTTGTCCTAATATATCCCAACACAGAACTGCAGACCTGACTGCTGAGTAGCAGGTCTAAAGCAAAAAAAATAATATTTTTTCCCCAAAAATACAGGGTGTTTCCTAACTAAGGTACGACATTTAAGGGGGTGCTTTCCTATTTCTTTTTATGAAAAATAGGTTTTATAAACATATGTCGGTACTTGCTTCGTATCTGAGTTACAGGGCATTAAAGTTTCTAAAAAAAAATGTATTTAATAATTTTTTTAAAACGCTTTAACCGATTTCGATGAAATGTTTATACCTATTTAATGTAGTAAGGTGCTTGTATAGATCTACCTTTATGAAGATTATTGAGTCCAGTAGCGTCTCAGTGGGCACCACAGCCAATATTATTGTGAAAAAAAAGTACGGCACTGACTTTTTATAAATTTTTAATTTTTTTTTTTTTTTTTTTGGTTAAGCAATTAAGCAATAAACAGTTTTATTTTATGGTTCTTTGTACTTTCTTGAATCTGCTTTCGTTTTCAAGAAAAAATATTAAAAGCTACTTTTAGAAGGACTAAACGTAGTTTCGATTTATTTTTCTCGAAAACGAAGTAAGATAGGAAAAAAAACAAGAGACTAGAAAGTTAAATTGTTAATTGGTTTATCAAAAAAAAAAAAAAATATATAATAAAAATAAAAAAATATATTTAAAATTCATAAAAAGTAAAATTTTTTACAATAATATTGGCTGTGGTGCCCACTGAGACGCCACTGGACTCAATAATTTTAATTTAGGTAGAGCTTTACAAGCGTCTTACTACATTAAATAGGTATATCAAATTTTATTTAAAGCGGTTAAAGCGTTTTTTAATATTTAAAAAATATAGATTTTTTACTTGAACTCTACCTTCTGTACCTCAGAAATAAAAAAGACTTATTATATTTATGGCACCATTTTTTCATAAAAATACATAAAAAGCATTCCCTTAAGTTTTGTACCGTAGTTAGGAAACACCGTGTATTTTTGGAAAACAAAAAAATAATATTTATTTTTGTTTTGCTTTAGACCCGCTACTCAGCAGCCAGGTCTGCAGTTCCTTGTTGACGTATAATAGGACAAGTATGTGACAAGTAGCCAGCCTGCCTCAAATACTGAAGTACCTGCCCAAAATTGGTGCCAGCTCTTAGACCAGTATAGTTTGCAAGTAAGGTCAAAGTATACCTTCTTGGTATTCGTAATTTTAGTTTTAGTTGGTTCCCTTAAAAACAAAGCTGATTTAAAATTGACAGAAAATCAGATTGTCAACTTACTCATAAAATTAGGAAATACAATTTCGAACACGAAGTTGATTTAATTCAGTATATTTCTTTAGGGATATCCTGATGTGACGGAACTTTACGCAAGAAATGCTCAGTTTGTTGAAGCTCAACATCAGGTAGAGAACACCAACTTGCAATACAGACAAGAGTATACACCTGGGCCAAATGAGTAAGTTATTAAATTGAAATTAGAATAATACTGGGTATCTGGAAATGACGCGTAAGAATTTCTGTGGGCGATTCTGCACGAAAAATGCAACAAACTTCTATACAATTTTTTCGAAAACTCAAAATTAACGGAAACAGGTACAGAATTTTGGCTAATCTATGTACTAAATAATGAACAAAAAGTTTTTGTACTCTCTTACCAGAACATAAACGATTTATTACGCTAAATCCGCCGTTTTTATAGTAGGACAACTCAAGAGGGGGATTTCGGGATTTACTACAGCGCAGCAGATTAATATACAGGAGGATACCTAGTACCCGGGTAAGTACCTCCACCAAAAATGAGTTAGGAACACTTTATTATGTAAAAATATCTTCTTTTTTAAATAAAAGCACATTTTTGAAAAATTTTTTGAAAAATAGTACTTTTTTGAAAACGTGGTTTTATTGTATCTAAAGTGGATAAAAAATGTCCCTAAATATTATCGTAATACTAGTTACAATCCTACTAAGCGAGACACAAAATAGATATTTACATCGCATCTAGATTTACAACAGGGCGGTAGAGAATATTATTAAGAAATAACATCGTATATCCACATACGATAATTAAAAAATCATACTATCATATTGTAATTAGACTTACGATGTTAATAATTTTGTCACAAGGACTGACGTAACCTTAGATATAATTATTAGGCTTTAAAACTAGAAAACATCTCATCTTTTTAAAATTATATTTAAAAAAGTAACATGCTTTTCTGAAACTACATATTTATAGAAAAAGGTACCTTTATCATATTTTTAGCCTCTTACAAAATATTTTTGCTTACTTTATAAAAATCGATACAATTATTGTTAAAATTGTCCTAAAACTTTAATTCCACTTTCTCAAAAACTGTCATTAAAGAGTTACGATGTTCTTATTTGCGAGCGTCGAAGTGTTCCGTATACAGTGTGTCCTAGGATAGGTGTTACAAGAAGACAAATGGACCAAAAATTTAAGAGTTTTTAAACGCCCCTTTTGGAAAACTGGTTTAATAGTCTAAAAACTGATAAATACAAAATTTTAATCCAATTGGTAATATAGAGGGCGAGTTATAACTAAAAATATGAAAAAAAGTAAAAAATTATTTTTGGAAATTTTTTATATTAGGCATTAACGGTTTTTAAAATACTTGGCTTAGGCCATATAATTTTTTTTTAAATATTTAAAATTATTTTATTTTTCTTTAAATTTTGCTCCCTCTTGCCCATTATTTAAGTTGTAATCCGTTGTATAAACAATTGACAATTACATTTTTTTACTCCCATGCTTTAACTCCCAATTTTGGCATAAAATTAAATTCTCTACAAGATTTACTTATACAATTTTGTTTTTTTTTAATAACATTAGTTTGTTCCTGGGCCTTTTCATATTTTTATTTATAACGCGCCCTGTATAATATCAATTAGAGTAAGATTTTGTATCTATTAGTTTTGGACCATACGACCAGTTTTTCCAAAATTTTGTTTTAAAATTCAAGAATTTTTGGTCCATTTGTCCTCCTGCAACACTTATCCTGGGACACACTGTATAAGGCCGCCCGTCGAGGATAAAGAATTCAATAAGTAAAAATATACAGTGTGTCTTCGTAAGTTAGCTTCATATAGAAAACTTTTTTAATTTATTTTACGAAAGAAAGTTATTCTTTATAAAAAGTTCTGCATGATCCAAAACCTAAAATTCAATAATCAAATATTAAACTGTGTCAGTTAACCACGAAGTTTGGCCAAAAATTTAATTTTTGCTCAAGAGTAAAGTACTTGTATTTTCGCTAATATCAAAAAGTGCGATACAGAAGATCTACAATTAAAAATTATTTCCTAATATGCAATTTTGTTAATTTAGACATTTTTCGTCTTCAGTCGGGAAAATGTAGGTTGTACATTAGTGCAATGTACATTCTTCTTATTTTGATTCCACTAAATTAAAAAGAAAATATATTTAAAATTGTTCTAAAAAATTGATAGTTTTAAAATAAACGGCACGAATGTAAAAATCTAAATTTTTACCTATATCGCAAAAAAAAACAATATTTTAAATTTTTTTGGTAAATAATTGAACTTGCTATCGGTAACATGGTGAAATTTCCGTTTTATTGAAAGAAAACTCCTGCATAGTGGCTAGCTCTAATTCATACTATTACTTTAGCTTTAATATATGACAATAGAAAATCAGTTTTTGTGGACCAGCAAACCTTCTTCCTAATTATGACCTTAGCCATGATCCTATTGAACTTGGAAGACCGTAAAGACCAAAGTCTGTGTTAGATCCTGGCGGATTTCTAGCCTTTAACGTTAAAGCTATTGGGGGCTGAAAAGTCTTTGTCCCATTTGACATGTTTTGCAAGTATATCGCCGTTAACCGAAAACTTGAAATTGGCGTTTATTGGAAATTTTATAGATAGTTTTCGCAGTGCAAGGTTAATTTAAGATTTTATATGACAAGATATCATTACCTGTTTACCCTTATAATTTTCCTATACAGCGTGTCTACTTAAAATCCTTTATAAAAGTATTTTATTATTATTTTTACAAAAAAGTTATTCTTTATAAAAATTTATCTAAAACCTATAATTCAGTCATCAGAGCATGGCACTAAAAAAAAGAAGAGATTTCACTAACTAACTCATACCATAGTAAGACACCGTTGGTCCTTTGAGTCGGATTATTGACAAGGCCTAAAAATAGCAATCATTTTTCTTTAGAGTCTTTTTTCTCTTCAGTGTTTTTTCTTTCATTTATTTTCTTTAATTTGTCGACCCTATTTTATTTAGTGATAAACAGATAACAGAAATCTTATTGGTTCAACAATTATTTATTTGTCGCTAACACACTAAATATGATTGTCAAAATTGTAAAAAACTAGGGTGTCTAGCACTTACGGTACGTATATCAACACGTATTTTAAATAATTTTTAAAAGGTCGATTTAAGACCTATACCTATATTATAACCTTAAGATTTAAATATTTTAAAATTTAAAAAAATATTATTAGTGTTTTTACTTTCAAGGATAAGCTTAGAGGTCAACTCTAATTATATTACTTTCCATACCCGTCACATACACCTCGCGTTCCTGTAAGCTCCCCTCTAACTACACGTCGAGTTTACGGAACAGATAGTGAGCATGTGTATAAGATTTGCGGCTAATATTATTTTATGTAAAAGAAACGTGACGGATGTGGGAAATAAACAAAAGGAAAATTAAGAATTGCCCATAATTCTTTACTGTAAATTAGGAATATCGTTATTTATTTCAGTAAGAAACTTGCTAAGACTCTTTTATGAATTCAATATAGAACCATTTAAACCAGCGATATTTTAGAGAGGCACTCGACAACTTTGATTGGGATAATGCTCGGAAAACTCGATTACGGATTTGCTGGGCAAGTTGTTTTAAGATAATTGTACGTAATTAAGGGGATTTTTATGTTCCTAACTTGATAGTTTTATTAAATATACTAAACTTTAATATGGGGTTTTAAATTTAACTCATAACATAGGTGTTTTAGAAATATAACCGGACATAATTTTGTATAATTTATAATAAAGTAACGCAAAAAAGACCCATAAAAAATGTTGTGCAGAAATGTGTTGTAAATCCTATTTGACGTAATGGGGGATTTCGTGATATACTACAGCGCGGCAGATTAATATATCGGAGGATACCTTATACCCGTATACAGGGCTGATCGTAAAAAACAAAAATACAGGGTTTTCGGAAAGGTGGGGTCAGAAATAATAGAAGTGATAGAGTGAGCCAAAATAATGTAAGTACTTTACATAAAAAAAAGTTCTAACGCGCTTCCTTAGGGAGTTATTGACCTGTTAAAATAAACAAATGTATTTTATTCATAACTTTTGAATGGTTGCCACAATAATAATGATATATGGGCATTTAAATTAACTTGTACCAATGCTTTTTTCCATATGCAAATGATGTGCTGAAAGTCTATAATTATGACAGGGTAAAATAAATTTTCTTTCGTTTATTGTATGCATTTCTTATAGAGGGAAAAAATTTATACATTTTGGTTTGACCATTTAATTTCTTCATGATTTTTGTACGAAAAAGTATACCCTATCTAAATCGATATCTTGGACCGTTTTTAATAAAATCGCATTTTAAATCCAGACATAAACCCATTTTGTATGTAATAAAAAACATTGTTTGAAAAATTCATTAAAATTTGGTAAAAATATAAATTACAAAAAACAGTCTCTATTTGTGTTATAAACTTTAAAAGGCTTTAAAACAACATTTTTTAATATTTTTACCACATTTTAAAATTTCAAAAATATTTACTATATTTACAGAACCAGAATGTCAAATTTTTCACCCCTGTAATAACAAACGAAAAAGAAATGGTCTTACCCTGTATAGTTATGACTTACTGCACAATTATTTGCCTATGGTAAAAAGCATTGCTATGAGTTAATTTAAATGCCCAAATATCATTACTATTGTAGCAACCGTTCAAAAGTTTTAAATGAAATACATTTTTTATTCTAACTTTGAAGGTTCTTCCTAAGAAAGGGCAATAGAACTTGTTTTTATATGAAGTACTAACATTATTTTGGCTTACTCTATCGCCCCTTTTATTTTTGTCCTCACCTTTTCGGACACGCTGTATATCCATCAGAAATTGTCGAGCGCGTCAGATTAGGATAGGGTAACTTAATTACATGCTAAACTAGGGGCGGTCATATCGACTTTCTGAGGGGGCCATAGACTGAGAAAAAGTGTGTGAGGTGCCAAAAAACAAAATTTTTTGAAGAGCAAGAAAAAAGTCCCCTCACCCATTTTTATTGCTGTTCTTTTATTTATAAAATTACAAAAAAAAATATATATAAAAGCAAAGAAAAAGGTCCTTCCTTCTCACTTTTCCATTTCATGATCACCCACCCTCACCCCTCGGACCAGCTCTGAGGGGAGGGGCCATGTCATCATTAAATGCCCAAAATGCCCATATTTACCATTACATATGTATGAAATACAAAGAATGTGGCATTAAAGGGGGTGGCATGGTCCCCATGCCCCCCTAGGACCGCCCCTGTGCTAAACAGTGTATATGTTACGCCGAATTTATGTAGTTAATTCGTAAAATAAGCAGTAGACTGGCAATCAATTTTTTGTAATAGGCAAAACTGTGTCTTAATACGTGACTCGGCACATTTATATTTGCCGAATACGCGAAATTGGCAACCCACAAACTAAACGAAGACTACAGTAAAATCTATGTTCATGATTCGTTCTGGTTAGTTAAATCTTTTTTTCCTAATTTGCTTTATCAGGGAATAAAAAAAAGAATAACCAACCCTGACCCCCCTCTCCAATGTAACAGTTTTGCATGAACGTCTGTGGTGCTTCCAACCAATTAAATTACCGGTTCCGGGGCCTTTTATCGTAGTCTACTAAAAGCAAGTTTAGCAAATTTAAGGTTTTGGTATTTTATGACAAGATTGTGCAAAATTTGGAAACATATAATAAGTTTATATAATTTTTGGTTGAAGTTTTGCAAAACGATTTAATCAATTTAATTTTTATTTACTTCTCTTTTTTTTAAATATGTAAAAACTACATAATATATAAGTTGGTAATAAAATGAAACAACCATTGTGCTTATTTCGTATAATTAGCAGTTTTAACTAAAATGTTTGTCTATTACAAGAAATCGGCAACTCTACTGCTTATTTCATGAATTAAGCAAAATTTTGCCGAATACATGAAATCGGCAATTACACAAATTTGGCCTAACATATATTCCACTAATCTGACAATTTAAGAGTGACGTTAAAAAGCGGAGGACTACAAGTTGTAAAAAAGAAAACGTCATTTTGACATTTTCGAGTTTGGCTATTTTTTTATTTTAAAGAAAATAATTTAAAGAATACAGAAAAATGTATAATCCGATACGATCCGAGCAATTTCCACAAGCCGAAATAAAAAGTATTTTCTTAACATATTTAAAAAGTTATAGCCCACCGATAAAAAGGTATAGGAAATTTAAATTAAAGAGCAGCAGTGTTGCAATTCGGTCAATCAGCTGATAAAAATGAGTATCTAGATAAGAAATGTCAAAAATATTTACGATATATACAGAAATAAACGAGTTTGGGTTTGCGTCTTGGCTAGAAGCAAGCACTTTTAAAAACAAGAAACATTAAATTTCAGACAAAATATTAGGAATCATAGTCTAAAAACCTAAATTAGACAAAGAGTAATTACCAGCTAATGTTCCGTGTAATTTTATATAAAATGACAAAACGTAGGTTCTTAAATATTTACACTTAAACTGCAGGCATAACAAATCCGACTTTGCACGTTTTGCTTCATGGTAGAATTATTGTTTACGGAATCTATGATGATAACCACCAATATATACTTAGCACAAAATGTGGACTAATTCTTCTTGTATTTATATTGCATTTATTTAAAAAATTATGAAATTTTTCAAAAACACGGTATTAACTGCCACAAAAACAAGAAAAACTTGACCATCATTTGTCATGGACTTTTATACTAGTTCAAAATTATGCCGATGAGGGCATTAACAATGTTGCAAGCTTAATTTGAATTATCTATACAATATATGTCTAACATTTTTTCATCTAAGTTTTGCAACCTAGTAGGTCTCTATGACGCTCGAGTAGCTCGATGTTAGGTTGATCGATGGTCGATGTTTTGCCATCGATGGTGAGAGTATCGAAACATCAATGTTAACATCGATGTTTTTTCTAACTTCGGGTTATTTGAAAAGAGTTAAGAACCTAAAATTTTAGTAATTTCATAGGATCTTTGATTGTTTGATTAAAAACACATGTAGTAGGGAAAAAAGTAGGACCAGTGTAGGACGTTTTTTTGCCCTTCAAAAAATGTTAAATACTAAATTTTATCATTTTGCTAGTTAAGCCACCTCGCCATAAAAAAACCATAAATACATCTGTGCCATCGATGTTAAAGAAACATCGATGTTATTCGTTTAATTTTTTGTTGCCATCGGTGGTCACCTTCGATGTCACCATCGATGTTTAAAATCGATGTTTTGCTTCGATGTCACATCCCTAGTCCTCAGTCAGCTGTATTCCTGAGGAATTTATGTGGGGTTTTATTTACAAGGAAAATAATTTAAAAATATATATATATAAGTTGATCAATTAGATAATTTCATTAATTAAAAATTATATTCCTGATATTAATATTTGTAATTTACATCGGGTAAAGGTCGACATTAGCGACAGTTAAATTTTCAAAAAAAAATATTTTATTAAAGAGAACCTACCTATTTTAACTGGTAGATTTGTTTTTATTGCATCTAATCGTCGAAAGTTGTCAATATCATGAACATTTTGTGACAGATAGTGGCGACGTTGTCAGATTGCTTACCTTTTAACAACCTTTAGCAATTATATGTTTTATTACACTCTTTCTTTTGTAGGTATTTAAATTTCACACATGTAGAAACTTACCACCCCAATTATCTGATTAAAAGAAACAAATTTGAAAAAATTTACAAAACACGTCAAGATATTTATTATACCGGAATACTCTCCTCTTTCCATACCATTTACTTATTACCAAGTCTTATTTTAATATTATTTCTAATACTCTAGAAGTTATGGCTTGTCTAATAGCTTCTTGACATCCAGTATAAAGGGTACTTTATTAAAAAAAAAATACACTTTTTTATCCTACCCTGTATGTTATCACTAGTATGACCAATAAAAAGATTTTTAAAAGAGCTTTAAAAAACTACCTTATTAAGTACATCTATATTTATTAGTTTTGGAAAAATGGCCATCCCAATCAGGTATTTGAGTATCGCCATTTTGTAGTACTCGTCAGAAGCTTTTAAATAATGTATTATTTGACCTTCCCTTTCATTTAAGAATTTTGGGATGCTAACCCTGGTGGGTAAGGTGTTGAAATGGCGCTGTCCATTTTTTGTAAAAAGTTTCTTCTTCAGAAATATCTTGACGTGTTACGGCGATTGTCCAAAAATCCAGAAGTTAGACAAAAGCTAAAGCCGGCTACTCATTACGCGGTACTTGGCGAGTAACTTGACTCGGAATATACTTGGCAAGTATTTGTCGAGTTCCAAGTAGGCTATTTACATTACGAGTCAACTCATAGAATTGCGAGTTTTTGGAAAGTACAAGTAAACAACAACAAGTAGTTTTTAAAGATGGTCGAAAGTGAAACGACAGTTTTAGCTGCTTTTGTAACAATCAGTTGTGGTTATATTTTATTAAAAAATAGAAAAAAAAATTGCAAACGTAGAAGGTGGTGGGTTACGTCTTTTAACAATAGTAAAGATAGGTCATACACTTCATTGCGGTTTTTGTGGGGTTTGTGGGATGCATCCCAAATAACAGGTCCTTTTTCATAAAAATCTAAGAGTTGCAAAGTTAAATCAATGGACCAGTCCATTGTAAATACCACAACAAAGAGAAAACTTTTCACATAAACACAACAATTGAAGGGTGGCGGCGAATAACGGTCAGTCTATTTTTTGCCAATACTAAAATAATAGCATTATCAAATAGCTAGTACCCAATATAATACCACTGTTGCTAATTATAACAAAAAAGTTAGAAATCCTCGAAAAAAACGTTTTAAAGATACAACCACAGCTTAACAATATTCAACTTAAAATATTAAATCGCAAATACCGATAAAATATGCCAATCGGAGTTATTCCCCGCAACCATTCAATTCGACTTGCCAAGTAACGCGAAATGTAGCGCCGGTAAATAAATTCCCATGTCAAGTACTTGGTTCCTTTGACTTGTGATTATTTTCCGCTACTTGCCAGAGTCTAAACGAGTCGTCTTATACACTACTTACTACTTACCAAGTACTTGGCAAGTACCGCGTAGTTAAGGGATTTAAACATCCATTCACGAAAGATGACTATTACTAGTGTTGGGCGATATTCATCGAAGTTTATAAAATGTCAATGTTTTATTATTAATAAAGCGGAGAAATTAAACTGTCTAAGCTAAAAATATAATTAATAACAACATTTTGACTATACGTTTTTATTTAATTTTGGTAAAATTGTTTTTAAAGACACTGATGTTTGTTTTCGATGTTAACATGGATTGTAGGTAGATGTCTCAACACTATTTTTACTTTTCCGCTGTCAAGTGTATTTATTTATCCATCAGAAATAAACATAATAAGATCGTCTATCTTGATTGGTTACATTGGACACAAATCAGTCATACTGTTTATTTCGACAAGAAAATTGGAGTCGTCTCTGTTTATTACATTTTATTTATTTAACAAATTGATATCTTTTGTATTTTACTAGACAATTAAATGGTGACGTAATTGTCATCTTTCGTGATATGGAGTTTTTCTGCTTATTTACATAAAGAAATTGATTACAGTTGGGTTGTCTGAAAAAATTTTTCCCAATAAGTTGTAAGCACAGTTATTCAATAGAAGCTTAAGCTGTGGTTCAGTTTAACTTGTATTCAAACCTCCAATTAAAAATATGTTTTTCTGTTAAGGAAATGTCAAAACGTGACAGCAATATATTTTCAGTGGACTGGTTTTTGTAAAACTGGGCCTTAATTTAATATACAGGGTCTCCGCTAATTAATTGTACGCAAGAAAACTACATATTTCTTATGCCAAAATATAAAGATTTAACCAAACATACTTATATCCAAAAGATAATAATAAGAAAGTTGTCTACACAGTGTAAAAAAGAAAACTATATTTAAAATATTTTTTTATTATTTATAATGTTGGTTTATATTGGTTTTTAGACAATGTTTATTTTTTGTGAACACCAAAGGCCGCTAGTTACACTATTTAAATTTATCTAAATCGTTCCAACTTTTTTTGTGCTACTCTGTATGTGCTATCTAAGTAAACCAGTAATATTACCTATACTTTCTACATAAAAAAGGTATATTGTATGACTCTGGGCAACCGTTTTCAAGATATTTACGTTTAAGTTCTTTAGTCCACCAGAAAATGCCTTTAAAAACAGCGCATTAAATGTAACTGCAACTGCCTTTTATTAAAGGAATGATTGTATGTATTCTTTCATATACTTTTTGGCCAGGTACACTAAAGCGCTTACATACAAATGTCTTAAAAACGGTTGCTTAAAGCCGTTCTTATAAGGTATACCTTTTTTGTGTAGAAAAAATATCGGAGTTTACTAGTTTATTTGGACGGTACAAAAATTTGGGACGTTTAGGAAAAATTTAAATAGTGTGGCTGGCGCTTTCTTGTTTACACATAAAAAATGTTATTAGATCTAAATATCCGATATCTTTAAACTCCTAGATACCAAGATTTATTAAAATATTTAAAACATATCAAAAATTATTGAAACAAATTAAAAATATATTTTTCCTTATTCTGGATATAGGTATGTTTGGTTAAATCTTAGTATTTTAGCATAAAAAGATTGTGATTTTTCTATGCAGCATTAATTAGTGAATGGTATTTAAATTACCTTTGGTTAAAATTTTTAAACCTTATTTTAAAAAATTTTATTATTTTTATTTATTATTATTTTTATGAAAAAATCATATATGCTGGTTCAAGCTGCAGAACTCGTACTATTATATTTTATTCTTATTTATCCGTTTTTCAAATAATTCTACTCAAAACCAAGTAGTAATAAAGTTTGCAACACAGAAATTTCTTTTTTATCAAGACCCTTGTAAAATAAAAAAGTTTTTCCTCGTAAACTTCATTAAATAAATTGGATTTTTAAAGCACTAAATTCAAATAGTAATAACCAGTTTAAAAATACAAAAAATATTAGAAAAGTCAGGAAATAAAGATGGCTTTTAATAGTAGGGGAGCCCACGATGCTAAATGGGGATTTACCCGAGTGTCATAAAGACCTATTGGGTTAAAATGTTATATAATGTATACCTTTTCATCGGTGAAGCAACGGCTATAGAACAAAATTTTGTTCAATTTTGATCTTATACAGTGTGTCCCAGGATAGGTGTCGCAAGAGGATAAATGGACCAAAAATGTGTTAATTTTAAAACAAATTTTTAGTAAAAGTTGTTGCATGGTCAAAAACTAGTAAATGCTAAATTTTACTTCAATAGCGATTATACAGAGCAAGTTATAACTAATAATATGAAAAATATCCAGGATTTTACTACTTTTATTTTTAAAAATAGAACAAAATGGTATAAGTAAATGTTGTAGAGAATTAAACGTTAACCGTAAGGGGTTAAAAAATGTAATTGTTATTTTTTTACATTGCGCCTTACAACGTAAATAATGGGCTAGAGGAAGCAAAATTTAAAAAAAATATATTAATTTTAAATATTTTTAAAAATTCGCTGCCTTAAGCCAAGTATCTAAAAACCATTAATGCATATTGTAAAAAGTTGACAAAAATATTTTTTTGACTTTAATTGTTTAACTTTAAATTTTGACATAAAATTTAATTCTCTAAAACATTTACTTATACTATTTTGTCGTATTTTTTAAATAAAGGTATTTTACTTTTGGTCATTTTTTATATTTTTAGTTATAACTCGCCCTGTATATTATCCATCAGAGTAAAATTTTGTATTTTTAGTTTTGGATCATGCGACCAGTTCTCCCAAAATGACGTTTAAAAATTCCAAAATTTTTGGTCCATTTGTTCTTTTGTAACACCTATCTTGGGCATTGTATAACTTTTTGGTTTTTTGACCGATTTCAATTAACTTTTGGTTTAGTTGTAGCTCCTTTTATCAAAATTATTATTTAGTATGAAAATAGTAAAAGTTTTAAATGTTTGGGTGTTATACCGGAAAGAGCTAAATATTACATTTTGACCCAAATTTTCGAACACCCTGTGGAATAATTTAACGTCACAAGTTTTTTTGTGTATTAAATTTTAAAGCCCCATTTTTCTTAACATTTCTCTTTTTAATTTATATTGATATCTCCATTCTAAAGGGAAATACAAATTTTTAAAGAAAATAATGCAATTTAATTATGATGGTCGTAATTCGCTACTTTGGAAAAAGACCGGCACAAGTCAAAAAACAATAATTTTCATTTTTTGTATAAAACACAGCCTAAAAATGGTATACTTTTTATATGCAATAGTATTACAAAGGTAACTCGTATGGCCTGCGGCTAAATGACGCTTACAACAGTCTTGAAAATTCAATTACAATTGTATTGAAACTCTTAAAAGGCATTTTCTCAAAACTTCGCTTTTTTGAGTTGTGTCGATCTTATTCTAAAGTAGCGAATATACGCTCTAATGCAAACATATTGTGAAAATTTAAGATTTGGATGGTCATATTTTCGAAAGTAATATTAAACTTATGATAAGTATATCAAATGAAGCATTTTTTTAAAGTTTTTAAAAGATCTTTTACTGGTGATATATTATAGAGGGAGCTATTTTTTTAAAAACACTATTTGTCATACCCTGTATATCTTAAAAGATAACAAAAATCTTTTCACTGATTTGGAAACTAGGAAACCAACTTAACAAACTAATATTTGTAATTATTTTTTATCACAAAAAATAAAAATTTAGAAAGGTGTAAAAGTACAACTATACCAAAATTTCATTGTCTTTTTTTTTTCAATTTGCGTTTTTTTAAATAGAGATATCGATATAAATTATAAGCGAAAATGTTAAGAAAAGATAAGGCTTTAAAATCTAATACACTCGCTTTTGGAAATAGCCCTCCGCATTCTTTACGTTACTCTCAAATTGTTATATTAGTGGAGTATACACTCTTTAGCTTGTAATTAACTTACCCCGTAACTACCTACGAGCTCAAAAATTTTGATAGATATATTTTTGTTTCTTACGATTGGCCCTGTATACGAGGCTCATATTTGGTGAAGGTACTGATCTGGGTACAAGGTATTCTCCGGTATATTAATCTGCCGCGGTGTAGAAAATCCCGAAATCCCCCTCTTGACCTCCTCTACCATTAAAACAACAACAAAAAATGACCAAAATAAGTTTTATAACTTAATCGGACTGCACAATAATATACAAGATGTACAGAACTGGAGCAGTTTCGGATATCAAATTGGAAACTTTTGCATTTTTGATTTTACGAGAAAATTACATTTAAGACCAAAATGTTTTCTTATAAAATTGTATGAAATAAATTTGGCATGGATAGGTAGAGAATGTGCCAAAACTAAACTAAAGTATGCTTTCTTAGATATTGATAAATTACCACATAGAACACAACGACAAACTTTAAACCTCAGCAAAACACATTACTATTTTTGATATGCTTAATACAGTATTTTGTTTTTTTAAATAAATTAACTGCGTGTCTTTTATGATTAGCCAAATCTTTTTGATCTTTTTATCGTACTATCTATTAAAATAATATTGTTGGATTTGTTTCTTATTATTTTTCTGTTATTTACAAATTATCTTACTTAAAACAAAAAAAAGTGTTTGTTAAAAGTCACCTTTACTGCAACATAGTTCAGCTAAACAAAGGTAAAAACTGTTAAAATTAAAATAAGTTAACAAAGAAGTTATCTTTGTCTACAATGTTTATGTTTCTATACGTAAGGGTCAGTACAGGTTGACCCAAATCTAAAATTTAACAATACTAAGAGCTCTTTGTCTTCTAATATATTTCTCTCTTTTTTTTTTAGTTACTATTACAACATTCCTCATGTTTCACATCATCATCGCACCAGAGTTCCAAAAACTCAGGTTACTCAAAATCCCAGCACTTCCAGCTATTCCTACCAACGTCATCACTCACTCTATCAGACTTGTCCATTGGCAACCTCCCATTCTCTTCAAGGATCTACCCTTAAGCAAGATGAAAAGAGCAGATACATTCCTAAAATTGATGGAAAAACTCTACCAGGAACGGTTATGAACACCTATCAGAATGTTGAAGGACAAAGTTATAACATGGAAGGATATAAAGGAAATGCGGAGACATATGAAGACTATAATTCAAATCAAAGAAATGTGTATCAGAATCAAGATAATTATGAAGAATACTATGCGGACCCCAGACAAGGATATCAGGCAGCGTATGGGGAAATCAAGGATTGTATGCAGATTATAAAGGAAAAAGGCTCAGTTACCATGGACAAAGGATGGGAAAAAGTGGAGGAATTAGAAAATACCCAGTGACTGTCAAGACTCCCAAGTAAGTTTTTTAATTTTATTTGTAACTCCAAAACGACTTAATCCATATTACTTAATGTGCTATACTGGGGTTGGTAAAAAGTATTGCAACTGTTAAATAACTTTAAAACCGCTAGAGTTGCATTTTTTAAACGTGGTATCTAAAATGTTTTATGCATGTGAATTTAAATGGTGATATCGACACCATAAACATTTTTTTAATTTTTAAAATTTTCTTCCTATTAGTTGCTTAGGCATGACCTACAACACTTTCACCAAAAAATATGTCTGTGGCTTACTATCTTTATAACCTTTAAACATTTAGGAAAGGTGTAAAAGTATAACTACACACAAATTTCATTATCTTATTTAAAAATATGTATTTCCTGTTTAGTCCAGGCGGAATACGTGATTAAAAAAATGCCTTACAGTAAACTAATGGTATAGTTTTGTTAACTGCATCATAACTATGTAAGAAAAACACTTCTGGACCAAAATAATGCTTTAGGGGGTGAAGAAGGGGTGATTTTTAACGGTAATGGTTTTTGGCAATTTCAAGCTAAACAATACATCATATTTTTTGTAAAAGTAAAATGTAAACGTTGTCGACATTTAAAAAACCTACAAATTAATTAATTACTATTTTTACCGTAACCTTAAAAATTTTCGAGAAAAGTGAAAAAACAGTTTTTTCGGTTTTTATTTTTTTTTCTCTTATAAAAATATTTTTATTGAGCTTAAAGTTGGATTAAATATACTTTATATTGTTCTAAATATACTGTATTTTTTCATCAATAAATATGCAGCCTTTATTATAAAAACTTACTTAAGAAAAAAATTAAAAAAAATTAACCGTCATTACCTAATTATTATTATTTTTTTTTATTAAATATGGTTCGCTAAAGTCTAATATTTTCCTTTTTTTTACTTTTATTAAGTACAATAGAAAATATACATTCTGTTACAAATTCGAGGAACACCAATACCATTTCAAAAACGTTAAAAGATACAGGGTTGGTTAAATAGGAGCAAAGTTACATTTTTATGCTTAACAGATTCCGTTTTAAAAATTTAAAAATTTGGGGCTGTTTCGGCAAAAACAGAAATTTTGCAAAAGAGTTTTCATTTTTTTTTCGGTTTATTTGAAGAGATATTTTTAAACTAACTACACATTAGCATTGCCCCTTTTTTGTTCTATAAAATAATATTACTAAATTTAAGATTTAACGTTTCGTTTTTGAGCCACCATCATCAACTTTCTTTTTTTAAATGGGCGGAATATTTGGTTTTAAACTTAGTACACTCGTATTTTAATTTTAATACAACGATATATCAAACTTTAAATTTATGCAACGTTTTGAACCAAAAACGACCATCCACTATTTTTTCAATTAAAAATTACGTTTTTATTCCAAACGATATTGGAAATTTCCATTTGAAGGTAGATATGCATACATTTATTTCTATTACTACTCATAATTTTACCTTTTATTAATTTATTTATTTCTAATTTAACTACCAGGCTACAAGAATTTAGATTAATTTACATACATTTACTTATATGTAATGAAATAAAGCATTTAATTCAATCAAACGCCTCTATCAACTTCAACGTAGCCTTTCATAAAAAAATGGATGCGTACTTACCTGTAAACGGAAATTTTGCAGGTAAGTATGAGGTTTAAGGAAAAATCGTTTTTGTAATGGCGAAATGGTGAATGTTGATGGTTTTTCGGCTCATTTAAAAAACAATGTTAATGCTTAAACACAAAACTTTGTATCTTTCATCATCCTATAGAACAGAAAAAGTGGCAATGTTAATGTGTCGAAAGTTTTGAAATATCCCTTTAAATAATCCGAAAAAAATAAAAACTTTTTGCAAAATTTCGGTTTTGGCCGAAACGGCCGCAAATTTTAAAATTTTTTAAAACGGAATATTGTTAAGCATAAAATGCGCAACTTTGCCCCAATTTAACCAACCCTGTATCTCTTACCGTTTTCAAGATCCCAATGGTGTTCCTCGAATTTGTAATACCCTGTATACTTCAATTAAAAAAAAAAATAAGAAAAAAAATTAAAAACAAATAATATAAACATTTTTTATTATACTCGTACATTGTGTTACTTTCGTCGAAAAATTAATATTATCTTTTAAAATTGTAATTTTAAAATAAGTTTGAATATTTTAAAATGTTTAAAAACAGTACAGTGAGTCTGAGGTTAGGAGACAAATTGAACAACGTTTTTTGTTCAATCAGCATTTTGGGAAATACTGATCGCATGGTCCAAAACTAAGAAATACAATATTTTACTCCGATTGCTATTATACAGGGCAAGTTATAACTAAAAATATAAGAAATGAACTAGTGTTAAGTACTTTTTTTACTTTTATTAAAAATAAAATAGTTTGATTCCGGATAGATAAATACCTTTTTTCTTCTCTTTCTGCTATATCAAAATTTCAGATACTTTTCGGATAATTTCGGAACCGCTGCAAATTTTTAAACTTTTAAAACGGAATATTGTTAAGCATAGAAAAGCGCAGCTTTGTCCCACTTTAACCAACTCTATATTTAATAATTACTGAGATAGCAATGCTAATGCATCAAATTTGTAACACCCTGTATATGCTGAGAAGCTTTTTAAAATACAAAGTAACATAAAAAAATGAAACCTGAAGAAGTCAACTTTATTTTAAATAATTTGTATTGCACTACCTTTTAGTTTTTAAATCTATGCGCATTTTATCAACGAATAGAATAGGAGGTAAACTTTATTTTAAATAACCTTTTCTTTAAATAAATCGTCAAGACATGTAAGAAAGCTGTTTTAAAATAAGTTTAAAATTTTCTTTAAGATACGAGACTTTTTAAATGATTCCTAACTTTATACAATATATTTTAGTCAAAGCGAAGCGATGGGAAAAACCGAGAGGTTAATTTTTTTTTGTGTATAATGCGCTACTTTTTTCTGTGACGGGAGAAACGACGACTAAATGTTTTAAAAAATATTATTACAATACGGGGTTATGTTTAAGTTAATATATATTTTTGTTACCTTGTATATAATGCAAGAAAATAAGAAAATATTTCAGGTAAAATTTTGTCCAAAAATATTTTGTTTTCAAGATATTGCAGAGTGTTAAAATTTTAAGAAAAAACATACCTTTTATTATCATAACTTGTCTTTCACTTCAGATATTATTACAAAATTTGATAAACTAATTTGGACCATTTCATTAAATTTTTTGCAATAAAAATTTTGAAAAATACCAGTTGCGTTTAAACAAGATTTGTATTGAATTGAAAAAAATTAGGCCACTGCTTTTTTAATGAATTAACAATAATTTTAAAATAATTTACTCGAAGTTAAATTGGTCTCTTGTTATTTTTGCACGATGAACGGTTATTAATTAAAAAAACATAAGCCATTTTGATGCATGGCAAAATTGCTAAAATCTAATATGGTGCTTCTTTGTATGTAAAATTTGTTTTTAAATTTTATTAAAAATTATAACTACTGGCTATTATTTTAATAAGTTTAAATTATGGTAATGTAAGTTTTTTACCTTTTTTAATATAAATTAGATGAAAACTAGATTTACATACAAACACCATATTAGATTTTGACGATTTTGCTCTGCATCAGCTTTTTTAAACAAAAACCGTTCGTCGTACTTAATAATAACGACAGACCAAATTACCTCCATAGTAAACGATTATTTTAAAAATCAGTGGCGTATTATTTTTCTCTTGAAAAAATTCTTGTTCGAACGCTAGTTGAAAAAAAATTACAGCAAAAAATGTAATGTAATGTCCAAAAAGAAGTGTACCAAATTTTGTAGTGTAGGAAAGTTATGACAAAAATGCTATTTTTTTCTTAAAACTTTAAAACCCTGTATTTGGGGAAGAAAGCGTATTCAGACATAATTTTATTTAGACAATTTTCTTATTTTCTTGCATTCCATACAGGGTGTCCCACCGGAAACTGCCGCGATCGATTTCTCGAAAAGTACGCTTTGGAAAATTGTGAAAATTTAGTAACATTTTAAAGTCAGTGGGGGACATACAACTAAAATATTTTGACAGCTCCACCACTTCCGGTTATACCGGAAGTTAATGTCAACTTTCTTATTTTAAATGAAACGCCCTATATGATATTTAGATTTTGGATTTTGCGTAAAATTCTAGACGTAATTTATGAAAAATATTTCCAACCGTTTTTGACTTATTTTAAATTTTATGTCAAAAATAACGTTTGCAAACCAATACATAACTATCAATCTCTTCTAAACAAAAGCCTTTAATATAAGTTGGGGTTAGGTTCCTTGTAAGAAAGAACTTCTTAAGTAGACTGTATCGATATTTTCACAATTAATAAATACAGAGTGGTCAATAATAATCGTTAAAAATAATAACGACGAAAACCTTAAAGTCAATTTTTTCAAATAAAAACCCCTATCCCTTATTACCTTTTCCCATTAGGCATTAAAAATAAGGGTTGTATAAAGATGCCTATTACAAAAATTTATAGTTTTTAAAATATTAACGATTTAATATTTATCTATTTTAACAATGCATTTAAGTACGGGTAGCTACGGGGTAGTTGGCTGTGACGCCGCATTTTGTTATCAAGGCCAACTAGAAGCCAAACTAAGCCGTACTTAAAAGCATTATTAGAATAGATAAATATTTTTAATATTGCAAAAACAATAATTTTTGATAAATAAACATCCTTATACAAACTCATCCTTATTTTTGATACTTAATATGATAAGGTTAAAAAAGATAGAGATTTGCATTTAAAAAAATTAACTGTTAATGTTTTTGTCATAATAATTTTTAACCATTATTTTTGGCCACTTTATATTTATTATTTGTGAAAATATCAATAAAGTCTACTAAAGTAGTTCTTTCTCTAGGAGAAACCTAACTCCAACTTCTATCAAAGGCTTTTGTTTAGAATTGTATGCAAAATCTAAAAAATAAATAATATATAGGGTGTTTTATTTAAAATAAGGAAGGTGACATAAACTTCTGGTATAACCGGAAGTGGTAGAGCTGTCAACATATTTTAGTTATACGTCCCCCACTGACTTTATTATGTTACCAAATTTTCAAATTTTTCCACAGCGTACTTTTCGAGAAATCGATTGCGGCAGTTTCCGGTGGGACACCCTGTACAGTGTTAGAAGGAGTATATCAACTTAAATTAAAGTCAAAAAATTATTGGTGTAAAATTAAATTTTTTAAATTGATAGGCTCTTTTTATGTAAAACGGCAATAAGACCTGCGTTGCTATGGAAAATTTTTAAAGGAATTATTTAATATGGGTCTATGTTATTTTGTGATTTGACTGATATTAATTAAAAATTTGGAACTTTGTGTGGTTTTTTAGTAGTTATTTTAAATATTATAAAGTTAAAAATGTCTTATAGTACTTTTTATATAATGGAAATGTAAGTTTTGTACAATATATTATTTAAAAATTAAATATTTACCTTTACTTACGTGTATGCATATCCGGGAAAAAGCATGTCGTGAAAATTCACAATTTAGTTCCTGTCAACAGAGATAAAACATTACTTTTTTTCATTACGAAAAAAATATTGTATTGGTTTAAAAAATTAATAACCATAATTACTAGGTATTTTTTCCGAAATAAAATAACCAGATTATAGAAATCGTGCGTCTAGACCTTCACGCCAACTAGTGATTGTCATCATATTTAGTTGAGATTATTTATTTAATTTTAACACATAATTTATTTGTTATTAAAAATATATTGGGATTATTTAAATTACTTTGACTTTAAGAAAAAATTGCTGCATCCGTGGCTGTTATAATACATCACGTTAGAAACGTAAAATTAATGTAAAAGTAAAATTTTATAAATTTCTTTAGCTTAGCTTTGGAGCCGCATGAAAAATAGCAAAATGTAGACAGTGGATAAAAGCCGTAAAAAATGATGTGAAAGTCAAATATATTTAAGAAAAAAATTATTACATATTTAAAATTAATTTTTAGATTAAACTTGAAATACGAGAAAAACTTATTTTGATATTAATTTTGTAATATTTATGACATTTATTTTAAAAAATAACTTTAAAATTTGACAAATTTATTAGTAAATAATTATTTAAATTACAGTATACACACCTCTCCTTGAACCAAAATTATTTCTTAGGTTTTCATTATAATTTGAATAATATATATATATATATATATATATATATATATATATATATATATATATATATGTTTTTTTAATATGAACTGGTACGTACCAAGTACCAATCAGGCATTATTAACAATTGTTTGCACACGATTTTGTACAACTTTAAAGACATGTTTTAAATTAAATATATTTTTTGTTTTTTATTATTCTGCCCCCTATTAATATTATTTACAACTGGTTAAAATCCCTTTTAAATTATTTTTTCTGTGTTTTAATATATTTTATGTTGTATTTAATGAATGTTTTGATTCCACTTTTCTTCGGCAAGGGAGCGCTAGGGAGCGCTTACTTTGGCGATAGCGCTGCCTTTATATTTCGCGCACGGTCTCTATAGTGACTCTTTTAATAAGTTTTAGCTGATTAAAAGAAAAATAATTTATTGAACAGTAAAAACTATATTTATTAAATTTTCTTGTGCAACGACACTAATCTCATTTCTTATCGTTTTAATAAAAATTAGGTTTTAACCTCCATAGTTTTAACGAAGGCACTGGCCAAACGACCGCCGGCGGTTTTGATCAATTATAAGAAGAAATCCTACGTCCGGCGGTTTTCCTATTTGTATACATGAAAACCGCCAATAATTAAAATTAGTTTGTAAGTTGCGGTTGTTTTTACTTATTTTCTCGTTCAAAACTGCCGTCCGGCGGTTTTGCATATAAAAACCATTGAAAATCGCCGTTAAATAGTAAAGTAGTAGTAATAAATATTTTTTCCAAAACTTCGTGTTTTTCTTTTGTGACTTATTTTTCGTAGTTTTGTTTTCAGTGATCAGAACAGATAGTATGTCTCAAGATGTGTGTTTCAAGAGGACAAATGGACCAAACATTTTTAAAATTTTAAAGGCATTATGAAAACACTGATCGCATGGTCCAAAACTAAAAGATACCAAATGTTTTTCCGATTGGTACAGGGCAAATTAAAACTTAAAATATGAATAATGACCAAGAACAAAGTACTTTTTATTTTTAAAAATAGAACAAAATAAAAAGTAAGGTTATTTATTGTCCCGGCAGTTGGATTTTGATCAAATTTTGTTCCGTTTGAACCCGAAAGAATTTTAAGCCAAAAACGTTTTGTTTTTAAGGTATCCATCATCAAAGTTAAAAAACGAACCATCCTCATTTTCACTATATTCCTCCTTCTTTTGCACAAAATTCCTAATTTGAAGCTGAAGTGGCACACAATATTTTGTTTTTACCCTTTAAAACCCTGTTTTTCATGTATTTTACAAATTTTATCAAACAAACTTCAAAAAGGTTTACTTTAAAAACGCGGCAACCATACAGTGTGTCCCAGGATAGGTGTTACAAGAGGACAAATGGACCAAAAATTGTAGTATTTTTAAAGGTCCTTCTGGGAAACCAGGTCGCATGTCTAAAACTGATAAATACAAAATTTTACTCCGATTGTTAATATACATATAGACCGAGTTATAATAGGACAAAATTTTTATAAGTAAATGTTGTAAAGAATTTCTGTTAAATTTTGTTTCCCTTTATGTCCATTATTAAGGTTGTAATGCGTAATGTAAAAAATTGTCCATAACATTTTTTTCTTATGCTTTTCCTTTAATTTTTGATATAAAATTTAATTCTCTACAACTTTTACTTATACCACTTTGCTCTATTTTTAAAAATAAAAGTAGTTAGTTCCTGGGCATTTTTCATATTTTCAGTTATAACTCACCCTGTATAGTACTAACCAAATAGACTAAAATTTTGTACTTATAGTTTCAGAACATGCAACCAGTTTTTCCAAAATTTTGGTTTAAAATTCAACAATTTTTGGTCTATTTGCTCTCTTGTAACACCTCTTCTGGGATACGCTGTATATAAACGCCTCCTGGGGTGCAAAAAGTGTAAAATACATAGAAAAACAGGTTTTCAAAAAATAAAAATTTTCCGACTAATTTTTTTTAGATTCTTTCTTTCTATCTTTGGACAATCCACGAAGGCTAAAAGCCTAATACTAACGTACCGTGGGTGTCTAGCAAGGTAAGAGGGAGTTTGTTGACACGGGTCTTATATACTTGAAGATTTGGGGGAAAGAAAGACTTCCGCGGGCCGCAAGTTTCACATTCTAGAAACTCTAGGGATAAAAGAAAAAAATAAGTGGGAAGTTTGGGGCCTGTGCAGTTGGACCGTATAGGGATGCAAACGCGTGGCACTACGAGTTTCTCTGTTTGGAACCGTGTGTGCAGGAATTATACTGGACAGTTCTTCAGAGCAGAAGCCATGGAAGTAAGAGAGGGAAGCCTATCTGTAAGTGAAGAATCATTAATTAGACGAATAGCTCTTCTTTGAATGGAATCAATAATGCTTAAGGTTGTGGGGGACGCCATGCCCCAGATATAAGAACAATATTTCAAAGGAGGTCGGATTTGGGACACATAAAAAATGTATAAATTATACGTATACCAAATTTGGTCAAAAACGGAGTTGTTCCCACTGCCGGGTCAATAAATAACCTTTTTTTTGTGATATTTTAAAAAATAAAAGTGCTTTCTTTTTGATGATTTTTAGTTATATTTTGCCCTGTAGCAATCGGAAAAATATTTAGTATCTCTTAGTTTTAAACCATGCAACCAGTTTTCTTATAATGCATTTAAAATTTTAAAAATGTTTGGTTCATTTGTTTTCCGAAAACACGCATGAGACATACTATCTGTTCTTCTAACGAAAAACAAAACTACGAAAAATAAGTCACAAAAAGAAAAACACGAAGCTTATTTATTACTACCACTTTACTATTTTCCGGCGGTTTTCAATGGCTTTTATAAGAAAAACCGCCCGACGGCGTCTTTTTACGAGATAATAAGTAAAAACTGCCGAAAGTTACAAATTAACTTGAATTTTCGGCGGTTTTCATATATATAAATAAAAAAACCGCCCGACGGCGATTTTCTTCTTATAATTGATCAAAACCGCTGGCGGTCGATTAGCCAGTGCCTTTAACGAAACGTTACTATGGTAACTGGTAATCCATTTATAACTGCCTTCAAATTAACAGTATCTTTTAAATTATAGTCGACCTTTGCGAAGTTTTTTTACTTTCTTCGAACGGTTTAACTCTAGAACTAGCCTAAAGAATTTTATAACACAGGATATAAAAAATATGCAAAATAGGTTACTTCAGGGCTCTCAGAACCCTTCGCAATTATCATCGTAATAAAGAAAAATTAGAGTATAATTATTCACAAAGATAATTAAACCAAATTAAATAACTTCCTACAATTCTTTAACTTTCTGATATTACTTGTTTAAAAAATTATAGCTTTGGGAAATAGTTTTTTTCCGAAAGTTCAATCACGAAAATCATGAATAAATGATAAATGGGCGCCATTTTAAAAGAACTAACAACGTGTTGTTTTTCTTAAAAATGAAATTTAAAAGTAGATATTCGTTAAAAAATTAAGTATTTTAATTTATAAAATGATTGTAATTTATTGACGAAAATGGAATATATCCCCTAGAATATTAAAGCCCAGTTGTACAAAGCGGGTTTAAACTCAGTTCTACTGAACTGAGGTCAGGCCTTTGAACTTTCCGTAAAATCTCAACATTTTTCAGTTTCTTGACACTGACAGCAATATACTACTTTTTACTAACCTAGTATTTTGATTTTTTTTTTAACAAATGTCTCTTTAGGCCCAGTTGTACAACGCAGGTTTAAACTCAATTCTACTGAACTGAGGTCAGGCCTTTGAACTTTCCGTAAAATCTCAACATCTTTCAATTCCTTGACACTGACAGCAATATTGTGATTTTACGGAAAGTTCAAAGGCCTGATCTTAGTTCAGTATAACTGAGTTTAAATCTGCTTTGTACAACTGGGCCTGAAAGAGACATTTGTTTAAAAAAACATTAAATATCTTTTAAACAGCCACATTTAAAAAAATTGTTATTTAGTAATTGATGGTCGTATCAACACTGTCCCTGAGTTTTATGCTACACGTATTTATTTTTTGTTTTAAAATGGAATGCCCAATTTATTTTTATTGCAATAAATTACGCGAATTAAATTTATTAAGTTTTTAAATTTCAAAAATGTTGTCTTTGTTGGCTGCTTAGATATGAGCCACTGCACCTTCAGCAAAAAGTACGTTAACACCTAAATATCTTTAAAACCGCTAAGGCAGTGTTTATAAAATTCGGTAATTGGGGGTTTGGGCATGCCTAGTCCAAGAGTTATATCAGCACTCATGCCAGATTTTCTAAAAATTCAGTTTTCTCATATCTGGTCCACTATTAAAGACAAAAGTAAAAACATATATGTTCTTACTAAAGTTGGCACCGACAATTCATAGGGCATTCTCTTTAAAATACTAAAAGTATAACGTGTAGCGGCCAACTTGGAAATCTTTAAATATAAAATTTTGTAAACATATATGGCTTTAGATGTTTTAGAGATATTTAAGCGCTTCCATTATTTTTACCGAAAATGTGATATAAAGCAGTAAAAATTGGAATTTAAAAATTTGCAAACCAGGTATTATCGGTTTAATTTATTGTGATAAAAAAATGAAGCATTTTATTTAAAAAATACGTGTAACACAAAACTAGAAAATCTGACAACGGTGCCACCATCACTGGTAAACTAGTTGTATTCCAAACACCTTTAAGATACCGAATTTTGTGAGTGCAGCTTAAGCGCTTCAGAGTAACTTAACCTTTTACTAACACAGTAAATAAAAACTAATCATATGCATATATAGAAGAGCAGTTAAAGAATTATCCCTGATAGTACGGGAGCCCACGATGCTGAATGGGAATTTACTCCGCTTAGATCAGTGATAGCAAACCATCGGCACGCGTGCCATAAATGGCATGCCTCACAATATTTTGGGCACGTTACTCATCACAAAATTCTATTATGCGCTACAAAAAAGTGTGAAATAGGTATTTATTATTATTATTATTATTATTATTATCCCAATAATCGCAAAGACCCGTGGCCCGTCCATGTCATCCTAAAATATTTCTTTAGAAAAATGGCACGTTGATACGTAAAGGTTCGCCACTCCTGGCTTAAATGATAAGAAGGAAAAATAATACGTATTGTATACCTTTTTATCGGTGGGGTAAGCAACTATAGATTTTTAAATATGTCAAAAAACACTGTTATTATTTCGGCTTCTGGTAATTGTCAGGTTATATATTATTCGGTATTCTTGAAATATTTCCTTCAAAATTAAAAAATAGCCACGGTCGAGAATGTCAAGATGACGTTTTCACAACTTTGTAGCCTATCGCTTTCTTTACGTCACTCTTAAATTGTCAGATTAGTATAGATATTGAAATATAATACAGTTTTTAGCATGTAATTAACTCACCCTATCCTAATCTGTCGCGCTGGAAAATTTCTGATAATTTTTTTAAACTAAACTACCCTTTATCCTTGACGGGCGGCCTTATATACCGCGCTCATGTGAAAGTACTTAACCGGGTACAAGGTATCCTCCTCTATATTAATCTGCCGCTTCCCTACTATTAGGCAGCTATTAAACGATCAAATTATTTGTCAGGCACGTTTGTCAAATACAAATATTTGATCGCAAAACGGCATTTTGTTTAAATAACTTTTAATTAGCTTATTAATGTCCAGTTTTACAATTGCTTCAGCTTAGGATCAGTTGAACTTAACTAGTGGTTAAACCTACCCATTTAAAATATATTGATGTCACTTATGGCATTTACTTGACAGCAATATATTTTAATTGGGCAGGTTCAACCACCAGTTAAGTTCAACTATCCCAAAATGAACTCGCAATTGTAAAACTGGGCAATAAGAATAACGTAATTTAGTGTGTAAGCTTATTTTGTTAATGTTTTTAAAGTAGTCCAATATTATTTTATTGTAAAATTAATAGGGGAGCTAATATTTAAAGATATCAAAATTTACATCGGATTTCCTATGATCAGCCTGGCAATGCACCACCTATAAGGAAATCTCCATAAATTTATATAAAGTATACACATAAAGTTCATATTTAGCATATTCGGCCTAGTTATTCATTGATTTAAGAACACGTTGACCTGTAGTGCTGCAATTAACCAGGAGATTTACAAGCAAACCGCAACAGTAAAGGCTGATCCGGTCGCAATCGCCGGCGATTAGATTAAATCCTGCAGGACCGCCACTTTGGTCAGCTTTCGAGCCTAAGTGCTCGGTCGTCGCAGTGTTTCCTTTGGACGTGTGGAACGTATTAAGGGGATGATTTTAACATAAGCGGTATTATTGTTAAAGCTAGAGTTAGGGATCTCTGGCCCGTTTTTACCATTTATTACTAACAAACTAATTTTTCGTGAGTAGCTTTATTTTGTCGAGACGCCCAACTTTTTTACTTACAGCAATTTTCGTTGGTGGTAGCTTACATGGGTAGCAGGGATGAAATATGTTGATTTGACGAAAAATAAAAAAATAATACTAACCGGTTTTTTCCTAGTTAATTCTCAAGAGAATTATCTAAATACATCGAAAAAATATTAGTCGTACAAAATGTAAGGTTTCATCCAACAAGTCACCCACACACAAGAGTAGGTAATAAAAAAAGTAACAAATAATTTTGAAATCTTGTCACTGATTATATCGATTATTATATTTAGGTAAATTAAGGACGTTCCCAAGAAGTAATGCGACCATCTAAGTCTCTAGAGGCGTTTTTTTCTGCTATTGTAAAGAATATATTTGTTTTGAAAGGTCCTTGAGGTTATATATCTACTTTTAAATAATTAATATTAATGACTTCGTAATTCAAAGATGGCAGAATTTTTCGAAAAAAAATAAGTGATAAAATTAATAATAGGCCAGACGAAATACCTAATTGCAAAAAAATTGCCTTAGAGCAAACTAATGGTATAGTTTTGTTTAGTTAATCCTAACTATGTAAGAAAAACACTTCCGGACTAAAATAATGCATTTAGGGGGTGAAGGGGGGTAATTTTAGGGATTTTTTTTGCAATTTCAAGCTAAATAATAACTTCTATTAAAAAGTTAAATACAAAAGTTGTCGACCTTTAAAAACCCACAAGTTCTGTAATAACTAGTTTTACCCTAACCTTAAAAATTTTAGAGAAAAGTGGAAAAAACTGTTTTTATTTTTGGTTTTTTCTTTTATCTTTTACAATAATGGCGAAAATAAACAAGTTTGCGTATTTAAACGCTATTTTTAATTCAAAATCAGATTTTGATAATGTAAAAAACAATAATACTCTCTTGAACAAAATTCACAGTTTGTGAGATACCTCGTACACGTGTTTTTTTTTTAAAGAAAAACGTTTGTTATATCCTTAATAATTGATTCTTAGTTTTTGGTAAAAATTGTAAGAAAAGTTTGAATAATAGTTAATTAAATGTGTCCTAAAACGTCCGTCAGGATAGGAAATTAAGTGCCGCAAGGCCTATTAAAAAAATCCTATGTATAAAGGACACTTAAGGGTATGTGTATTTGAAGTTTAAAAAATCATTAGAAAAGTAATTTTTTAGGAACGTTCCTAAGTGAAAATTATTAGTAAAAATTGTAGCTATGAATGTGGTAATAAAATTAACATTTTTGGGGACTTGATAGGAAATTTAATTTTAAAAATCTTCTTTATTCGACACTTTGTTAAGTTAATAAAAGTACCTATGGGAAATTTTGACTTGGTCAAGTTTTTGTAGTTATATAAAATAAAACATTTTTTTAACGTAACCAAAGAATATAATTAAATTAAAAACAGATTTTTGTATATATATTAGAAAAAAGAGTTATTTAATTTCTCAGACATCTGTTTTTACTTAATGCTATGTTACACATTGGGAAAACGAAAATTACAATTCTTGTCGGACTAGCCAACATACCTGTTCGTTTGTAAGACATTATTTTATTTAAACAAAAAACACATTATTCTATCACGTAACATCTTTGTCCTACAGTTACTAATAACTGGTTTTGTGGTATTGACAACTTTTGAGCGTGTGACCAAAATGACGTACCACGCAATTTGTGGGACAATGTGGGTCTTAAATTATATATATTGTGAACACCCTGTATAGGGGGTGTATGGGTTTTAATAATTTTAATATTTATTTAAATATTTCGGCATTAAAGAAATCACATCCAAAAAATTAAAACAAATAATCGAAAATATTGTGCAAGGTAGTAGAAGTGAAGTCAAGTATAAAGTTAAAGTTTTAGTTAAGCCTGTACGGGCTACCCCTAATGGGGGAGGGTACGCCCGTACAAAATTACGAACTTAAGTTGGTTTCCGTAGTTTAGTTTAAAATGCCAAGAGAGTTTTTTGCCCACCGGTTTTATGGTCCAAGAAGATAGTTCCATATGGTACATTTGCCCCAGTGACGTAATGTGGTCTTATGTATATTTCAAAATTATTATACGTCACAATATATATGATTTAATTAATACAAAAAAATCAGATAGTCGGTAGTTACTTTTTATGACATCGTTAATCATACATGCTGGCGGTGGGGGACTATTTTGATGAATCCTTACACTTTGTAGACAAAATATTTTTTTGGTTTATTTAGATTATTATCTTGAGAAACACACAGAGAAAATATCTGTTAGTAATAACTTTTTTATATTCGTCAAATTAACCAGTTTTATCCCTCCTACCCCTGTAAGCTACCACCAACGAAAATTATTTTAAGGAAAAAGCTGGGCGTCTCGTCAAAATAAAGCTACTTATTAAAAATTAGCTTGTTAGAAATAAATGGTAAAAATGGGCCAGGGATCCCTTAGTATAAAAGCTGACAGACACCTTGATTGGGTGTAAGATACGAAGCTACAATTTAGTGTATGATAAATTTGAATATAGTTAAATTGGATGGGATCAGCTTGTAGGTGGATTATACGTCCTCTACCACTGCAATTTGCACAGGTTTAATATACCGGGAGCCCACGAAAGTACTAGCAAGTCTGTTATTTCCTTAAGAAGTGTTACAAGATTTTAAAATTTTGGGCCGACATATGGTTAGTAGATGGAAGGATGCAGATTTCTCCTGTTTCGGAAGTTATCTGGTACATCCGGTTTAACTGGAATTGCTCTCAACTTTAACTTAATTAAACTATTAATATCTACAAAGTTAGGTTGAGAGATATGAAATAATTAACAGAAAAGAATAAGACATAGGTGCTAAGTTTAGATTTAAGGCTTGGGGTAAAGCTTTCCATTTGAATTATTAAAGTTCTTAACCGCCGAAAGTACCTTTCTGTGGGCTGTTAAAATTTCCTGTAAAATTGATTTTTTTAAAATACATTGTATCCCATGACAGGTGTTCTAAGAGGACAAATAGACCAACAATTTTTGAATTTCAAAACAAAATTTTGGGAAAACTGTTCGCATGGTCCAAAATAAGGAAAAACAAACCTTTTACTTCTATTTGTATTATACAGGGCAAGTTATAACTAAAAATATAAAAAATGTTTAAAAGTAAAGAAATAAATTTTATTTGAAAATTTGAAGTTAAAAGCATAAAAGTTTTAAAAAATGTTATTTTTTTACATTACTCATTACACTTTAAATATTGACACAGAGAAAACAAATTTAAAAAAAAAGTAAATTATTTTAAATATATTTTTTTAAATTTGCTGTCCCTAAATCTAAGTATTTTAAAAGGTGGTAATGCGAATTGTAAAAAATTGGCAAATCTTTTTTTTCTTTAATTTTCTAACTTTAAATTTTGACATTAAATAATTCTCCACAGCATTTGCCTACACAGTTTCATCATATTTTTAAAAATAAAGGTACATTATTCTTGATTGTTTTTCATATTTTTACTTATAGCTTGTCCTGTATATTACAAAATTTATTTACTTGTTTTGGACAATGCGACCAGTTTTCTCAACAGAAGGTATAAGAGATTCAAAATTTTTGGTCCATATGTCCTCATTAACACGTATTATGAGACACACTGTATACAGTGTGTCCAAGATAAGGATCCTAAGCATGGGAATCTCAGTACTTACTGGAGATACAGCTTAGGTTAAATTAGGAAAAAGTTGTCTTTTTAAAGCTAATTTACATGCCATTTGAAAACTTGAAAAATTTTCTGGGCTCGCTGAGACATTTGGCCAAAACGAAAGTTTGACTATATCGATTTTATTTTTTTCTGACTTTATTTAAAGAGATATAAAAAAACTAATAACACTTTTTTATTGGCACTTTATATCCGACGTTTCGTTTTCAGAAAACCATCATCAACTTTATTTTTTATAGGGCTCGATAAAAAGTACACCCTGTATCTGATCCCATTTTTATTACAAAAAATGAAAATTTGCGTTTTTTCCATTTTTTTAAAGATATTTTTAAGTAGGCCTTGCAAACAAACGCTTTGATGTTAATACCTGTTATCGTGTCTGTAACAATTTAATATCATGATAAAATAGTAATTGTCGTTATTACCCTGTTTGTCGAGTTGTTGATTTTAGAGCATTTGTTTTTATTGTTACCGTTGTCTTTATTATTGTTTATTAACGAATGGTTAATATCTATTGTGTTATTATCGTCGAATATGCCAAGTGGCCATTATAGCCATGAAGAAAAAGTTTGACATGCTAACGTGCTACATTTTGTGCTACAAAAATACTGTAAATACAGCAGTAATTTGTCTTTATACATATCTAGAAAAGAAAACAGCCATGATATTCCTTTTTCTTAAAGCTTGCTCGAAATTTAAAAAGCCAGTTTTATCTCGAAAAAGGGAATCTTTAAAAGAAACCCAAAATAATGTTTTACAAGCAGTTGTTGAGAACCCTGAGATACCAACTTGGCAAATTAAACAAAATGTAGGAGTAGCCAAATCCACAGCTCAATTTCTTTTGCGTAAAAATAGATATCACTCCTCTAAATTTAGGATTTGCCAAAGAACTTAAACCGGGATTTCGAACGGCGCCGATATTTTTGCGAGTGGTATACACGCACGTGTGAAGAAAATTTAAATTTCTCCTTAAATAAAGTATGGGCCGACAAAAGTATTGTTATTATTATTATTAATATTAAGAGTTAAGTTGCCGTTTAAACTTGTTTTACTACAATATATTTATACTAGTCTGTTTAAACTATTGCTTGCACGGTCATATTGATTTTTAAAGGAATTTATTGACCCAACACTAACACACTCATTTGGCAAAGCATTCCAGTTACGAATTACTCTATTAGAAAAGAAATGCTGACGACACAATTTTCTAAAACGCTCACACACATGTTTATACTGATGACCCCGCAGTCTTCTATCATTATTAAGTGTAAAAAAAAATCAAATTTATGAAGTAATGACGATTGAGGATTTTATAGGTCTCTATTAGATCTCCACGTGTTCTGCGTTCTCTAAGGGTAGTTAAGTTTAATATTTTTAACCTTTCCTCATAACTTAGATCTCGTATAGCAGGAGATAATTTGGTAATTCTTCTTTGCACTTGTTGAAGAGCATGGATGTCTTTAACAAAGTATGGATTCCACACTGGAGCAGCATACTCAAGTATGGGACGAATGTAGGTCTTATAGATTTTTTCCAAGAATTCAGGAGACATGTTTTTAAATGCACGGGATAGCATGTAGGACACCGCGTTAGCTTTTTTGACTATTTGTCCAATATGGGTTGCCCACTTTATGTCTAAGCTTATTAGGATCCCCAAGTCCTCCTGTGTCTGTACTGTTTTAATAGAACTTTGTTTTAAATAGAAATTACTGCAGGGGTTATTAGAACCAACATGCAGAACAGAGCATTTATTTTCGTTTAAATCTAGCAACCAAGTTTCACACCACCTCTCTATGATAAGTAAGTCATTTTCTAGGATGTCAAAGCTTGTTATGGGATTGTTATGGATTTTAGTGTCATCTGCATACAAGGAGACGTTAGACTTAATATACTTCGGCAGGTCAGAGATAAATATATTAAACAAAAGAGGACCCAGAACTGAACCTTGAGGTGCTCCACTTGTTACCCTGAATTCCCGTGAGTAGCTCGTTTCAATCCTCACAGAGCAGGTTTTGTTCGTAAGAAAATCTTTGTTCCAACTCAAAAGCCTTCACGTATACCATACCATTCCAGTTTTTGCAACAATTTTTTATGGCACACTTGGTCAAATGCTCGGCTAAAGTCCAGATATATAATATCAACTGGTTCCCTTTTGTCCAATGATTTTGTCCAGGAGTTTGTGCATTCGAGAAGATTTGCCGTAGCTGATCTGATTGGCAGAAATCCGTGATGTTTTTCTGTAATTACATTATGGTCAATACAAAAACCCGTCAGTTCCTCCACTATTAATTTTTCTAGTATTTTGCACGGAATACATCTTAGGCTAATCTGTCGGTAATTTTGAGGATCAAATTTATCTCCCTTTTTGTAGATTGGGATTATTATAGACTTTTTCCAGTCACTTGGCATTTTTCCCTCATTCATGGAAGCTCGTAATAGAGATGTCAAAAGCTTAATTATGGAAGGGCTATTTTTAAGAAAAGCAGGGTGTGTACCATCAGGTCCTGGACTACAGTCAGTCTTCATATTGTTTATTGCCTTAACAACTTTTTCCTCGCTTATGTCAATATTAGTTATAGACACATTGTTTCTTGGTATCTCGGGAACAACTTGTAAGTCAATTGGCGGCTCCTCCTTATAAGCATTCCGAAATTCATTCGCAAATACTGACGCTATTATTTTTGGGTCGCTTATGATGTCTTTGTTATGACTCTTAAGTATAGGTGTACTAACTCTTGATTGAAGGGAGCTTTTGACGTATCTATAAAAATCTTATTACTTTTGCTGTCTATAAGATTACGCTCGTAGTTTTCTCTTGCAACTCTTATACGATTGGTTAGATCATGGTTTAACTCTCTATACGATTGGTAGTCACGTTCATCATTTGATCTTCTGTAAGAGTGCCAGTATTTTCTTTTTCGATTTATTTGCTTCCTTAATTCTTGATTCATCCAGGGTTTCGTTTTGGAGGTTTTTACTTGATATTCAAGAACGAATCTTTTCGTACAGTTGTTAACTTCCTGTTGCCATTGGAGCCACATGGACTCCGTATCACTTAATGACCAAGCCACCGAGTCCAGATACTGATTGATTTCTTTATAGTTTGCAGCAATGAAGTTTTTTTAGTTTTAATCTTGTCTTCAGTTGTACTATGTATGATCTGACACGTCGCAACAAGTACCGAATGATCACTACAACCAACAGGTGGTTCATGCTCTACCGTTGAGATTAGATCTTGGTCAGATGTTAATAATAAGTCTAGCTGAGATGGTCTAGTGTTTTGCCGAAATCGTGCGGGTTTTTTAATATGTTGTACCTGACTGGTTGACAGATATGTATTCATAAAAATATTGGTGGCTGAATTGTTCTCGGAAGGTGTTGGATTAATCCAGTCCAAGTCAGGGTAATTAAAATCGCCATATATAAGCAAATTGTCGAACTTTGCACTAGCATCCACAATTGCGGCCAGCATGGGCTCGCCGTTTTGAATGTTTACTTTTGGAGGTCTATAGATACTGGCAATGTTTAGTGATATTGTACCCATTTTAATTTGTAGCCAGGTTGATTCAATTGGATCTAGTGTGTAATCTTTGTTTATTGTTACATGTATCTTTTGGCCCATAAATTCATCCCTAACATAAATACAGGTGCCACCACCTTTACCAGTTTTGCGATCGTTTCTGTATATAGTAAAATTTGAGATGTTTACTAGACTGTCTAGTATTCCTGAGGTTAGCCATGTCTCAGTTATAAATATTACTATTGGATTTATGTTTTGAATAACCAACAAAAACTCACTGAATTTGCCTAATAAAGAGGCTATGTTTGTGTAGAAAAACCTAATTTCTGTGGCTACTTGGTCAGATTTGGCAACTAGCTTATTAGGATTAGCTACTTTATCATTGCAAGTCATGGGCTGCTTTCTTCTGGGAGTGGTATCGACTTTTACTGCATTTATTCTAAAAAGTGTTTTCTTTTTCTGTCGCGTAATTTGTTTGTTACTTAACACGATTTACTCTATTTATAAATACTGGACATTTGGGGTCTCTGGCTGTATGTTTTCTCTCTGATAAACCTAGTTTTTTGCAGTTGGGACAGTCTAATTCCTTACTTTCTGGACATTCTTTACCATCATGTTCTTGTCCACACTTGTGACAGCATACATTTTCTCTGCAGTATTTAGCGACGTGCCCAAATCTGCATCATTTAAAACACATTGACACATTTGTATACTCCTGAACATGCACACTCATTAGATCGTAGCAGACCTTTTCTTGTTTCATTAACCAGCGAAAAACTTCGGGCTTTGTTTGAAATATCCAGTTTTCCTTTGACTTGTTTCTACATTCTTTTTTGGTGATAAATTTGAACTTAGTTTTTACGTCCTCTCCAAAGAGTTCAACTATTTCTGAATTTTCCACTAACAACTCCTTAATAAAATCTTCTGTTGAGAAACCTTTTATTATTCCTGTAATCATTATCATAGGGTCCGTATTTTCCAGGTCTTTAATGTAAAATATATTTTTGTTTGTCGCTAATCCAGTGGCGGTTCGTGTATTTTTATTTTGGAGGGCGCAAGTAAATGTTAATATGAAAAGAGGAATAAAAAAGGCCCACCGCAGGTGATCCGTTGGAGGGCAAAATACTTTGAGATGCCACATCAAAATTCTTGACCGAAAGTCAATAATTATTTCTTTGGAAATCCGAATCCTCTTAGAAAATCTGGCCTTACCCCGAGTAAAATTCACCCGTTTACCTCCTCCCACTATCAAACTGGGTGAAACCGAATATATGAAAAAATATTATTTAAAGAAAAGAATGTAGGAACAAAAACTTAGAAATAATGTCGTAACATAAGATTTGTTATTTATATTTAAAATCTATTCTTCTATTTTTTGAGCCAGCAAATATTTCAATTACTTTATTATCAAAATCTGAAATATTCTGTAGAAGCTTTTTTCTATTGAAAGCATAGCAAGAGCATTGAGTCTATCCTGAGCAATCGTACTTCTTAAAAACTACTTAATTTTGAGAGTTGAAAAACATTTTTCACTCACAAGTTGTCATTGGAGTGCTACAAATAATTGCTAAAATTTTGTAAGTCTCTGAAAAACATTTTTTAAATTATTTTTTATTACAAATAAAAAAACGGAAGAATACCATTGCTGTCTCGATTACCATCATCTATCATCTCTATTGTCACTAATTGTCTCGTGAAAAACGTTCTGAGGAAAAGCTTTTTCGTAGCTCTGAAACATATCTGGGAAAAAAGTGAAGCTGCTGCTAAGTGTCCTGTAAATTGGAATCTTTCTTTTATTTGTGAAATCAAAATTTCGCAGTATTTTTTTAAAATTACTGCATTCGATTCTGGCATTTAAATACGATGTCGTTTATGCGTTTGTTCATTATTTTTATTGCTAGCTTGTTGAAAAAATAAATCAATCTTATGATTTCCTCTACGTATTTTTCAAAATGTATTACACACTTATAAATATATGCACTATCGGCATTTCTAGACTGAACTTGATTAAGAAATATTTCGACTTGTGGTGTTATATGATGAAGGGCTTCCAAAAAGAAATTGCAATCATCTGAATTTAAATTACGTATAAGTCCGTTTGCCAATGCCATTGTTTTTCCATCGTTACTCTCTTCTATAATTTTTTCCAAACACTTAAGCATGCTTTTTTTTAACTTTTCTTCCCTTTTCTTCTACTCTTAATCAGCCCATATTTATCCACTCCTGGATGTACACCTCTTCTAAGCTTGTCTCTCCTCTCATAGCAGTTTGAATCATCTTCCCACACCTCTTGTGGTTTCTCTCGGGCGCCAAACTAGAGTACGACGGATTTCTTCGTTTCGGAGTATATTTCTGAGACTTTCTCCAAGCATAGCTCTTTTTATTGCTCTCTGTGTTACCTGGAGTAACAACGGGTTTAGTACACGACTAAATTCTTTCTATTTAAGATTTATGAGAAAATAGGGTGACCCCAATATAAACCCCAATTTGCCAAATGCTGCCCAAAATGGTCTTAGTCTTCTGAATATTTTTGCTAATTAGTTTTCGAAACTCCTAAGTTTTTTAAATAAAATACACCCAATTCGAGTTTTCTAGCTTAATAATTATTTTACATTAGAAATTGGTTTATATTAACCGTTATTACATTAATAAAATTATAGAAAGTAATACAATATAAAAACGGGATATTATACATTTTATTATTGTGAAATAATAAAGTTGAAGAGCAACTTTTATTACTTCTTTTACTTTTCTTAATTTGATTTGACAACAATAAATATTATTAAAATTATTAAACCTAACTATGCTTGTCATAAAGCTTTTATTATATGGCTAAAAGCCAAAGTTTATTGGACTGCCTAAAACAGCACGATTCAGGTTTGGTTTTGTGGTTTTTTTTTCTCTTTGCTTTTGGTTTTCTAGAGAAACTAATAGAAATTTATTACTTATTTGAAGACATATTGTTTGTTGAGACTGCATATTTTCCGGAGTAAATTATAATAATAAATTATAATTATTAACTTAATAAAAATATTTCAAAAATATATATCTAAGTTCAAAAAACACAATCAGTTAATGAATATATTTATTAACGTAATAACTACTGATAATTTAAATTTAAAAAATGCTTTTTTGGTTTTAGTAACTTTTAAATATTTGTGGCCTTAAGCTAAGGTATTGTTGCTCGTTTACTAATGGTAATATAAAAAATATATTTTATAGTAGGTATATACAGCGTGTCTTCAGTTCATACCAAATGGTATTCTTAAGTATTAACTTTAAAAAAATGCCTTTATAGAATGTCCTGCTTAATGAGAAAATACATTTCCACAAAAAACACTATATGTTGGATGTACAGGGTGGCTTAAAAAAGACTTGCGTCCAAATTAATATACGGAGTATTTTCTAACTACGGTACGAAACTTTAAATAGTGATTTCTTATGTCATTTTATAAAGATAAGTTCCTATTAACATATATTTGAAGTTCTACCGTGCAAAGACAAAAGAGTCTAATTGCAAAATTGCTCATTTTATGTTTTTACATTGTTTTAATATACAAAAAGTGTTTTACATTTTGATATTTAAATGGTGTTTCCTGGAGGGTTTTTAAAGTTAGGACGTTGACAAAACAGTCTATTATTAAAATGAATTAAACGGAAAATGTCGATTTTCACAAAACTTTATTTTTGCGAATAGATCCTTTTATCTTTGCACAGTAGAATTGCTTTATTTCTGAGATACAGGTCGCTAAAGTTTTTAACAAACTCGGTATTTTATGAAGATCTTAAAAACCCTTTAACCGATTTGGTTAAAATTTGATATTTTAGTTTTATGTAATAAAACGCTTGTAAAGCTCTAACTAGGTTGACTTTATTGAGTCCAGTGGGGCCTCAGTGGGCACCACAACCAATATTATTAAAAGAAAATGTACGCCACTGGTTCTTTTTGTAATTTTTATACTTTTTTTTCATGAAGCAACTAAAAATACTTTTAGTTTCGTACATTTTTTGAATCTGGCATCGTATTTAAGATATTTATAGAATACCGACTTTTTACAAACATTTTAAAGCCCTGTATCTTAGAAATGAAGTAACTCCGGACATATGTTTATAAAAGAATGTCTTCATAAAACGACATAAGAAATCGTCCCTAAAAGTTTCGCACCGTAGTTAAAAAATTCACTGTACTTTATTTTGGAAACAAGTCTTTTTAGGCCATCCTGTACATCCAACGTACAAATATTTTTTGGATATGTTTTCTCATCAAGCGGGACTTTTTATAAGAAGGCACTTTTTTCATAAAGTTGATAATTAAAAAGTTTCTCAATTAGTAAGAACTTCCGGAAACACACTGTATAGTCCTAATACAAAATTCTAAAAGCTGCCTTTATTATAAGTTCGTTATTAACTTATTTGTTTACATTTATTTAGGTATCTAGCGTCTTAAGTGCCACCTAACTAAAAATAAAAATCTGAATACAAAATTTATTAGGGAATTTAAATTATTTATAATTATTTAATATCTAATATATATATTATTATATTATGGCGCAGTGTGATTTTCCTTTTATGTTTAAAAGGGCTTTTTAATTGGATAAAACATAAGGATTGATCATTATCTGAAGCTCTATAGATAATTCAAATTAGGCTTGCAACATTGTTGAAAAGCCCTTATCGGCATAATTTTTAAATTAATAAGAGTCCATGACAATTGATGGTCAAGTTTTTCTTGTTATTGTGTCATTTAATATCCTGTTTTTTAAATAATTTTTATAATTTATTGTATAAATGCATTAAAAAATACAAGAGGAATTCGTCTGCAATTTGTGTTTTTGTGGTTGTCATCATAGATTCCGTAAACAATTCTGCCATGAAGCAAAAGGTGCAAAGTCGGATTTGTTATGTCTGCAGTTGAGGTGTAAATATTTAAGAACTTACGTTTTGTCACTTTATATAAAATTACGCGGAACGTTAGCTGGCAACCACTTTTTGTTTTATTTAGGTTTTTAGACTATGATGCCTAATATTTTGTTTAAAATTTAATTTTGTTATGTTCAAAAGTGCTTGTTTCAAGAAGAGACACAATCCCAAAATCGTATATTTCTGTAAATATGGTAAATATCTTCGACACTTTTAATCTAGATACCCATTTTTATAAACTGATTGACCGAATTTCAACACTGCTGCTCCTTAATTTTAATTCCCGTTATCTTACAAAAAAAATCATGATTTAAAAAAAACAAAAATAATAAACTGCAAAGCACATTAAATTTAAGCAGTTGTAAAGACTAAATTTAATTAAAATTTCAGAAAATACATTATTTATTCCATTTAACAGTGTCTCCTTATAGTATACGAAAACAGTGTGGGTCGGACATTTTACACGAGGCATTTAATATTTAAGTACCTTATTTTTATTTTCCGTATTCCTATCAAAATAACAAAAGAATAAATAATCCTAAGTGACTATTTTTTCTTTTTTGAACAGTTATTGTACTTTTGAAGCACAAAATAGATTTAGAAATTTAAGGCACAATCTAAGATGATTTCTTTTTTTTAACTTATGTAAAAATACAATTGTTATTGGGTGCTTAAATAAAAACAATGTACAGGGTGAGCCAAATTAAACTTGCACACTTTTTAACTAATAATACCTCTTTATCCGGTGCGCCCATCTTTTTCATTTTTGGAGGGCTAATAGGCTAGATATGTTTTCCCCATAATTGCCAATTTTGGTCAAATAGATTTGGAATTAACTGGACTTTTTCAATATACTGTATTTAATCTCGTTGCAAAAGAAATCTGATTTAGCTACAATTAGGCTAATACGTTTCTCTTGTTGACAAACTATGGACAATGATTCAGTAAAGCGAATTCGTTAAAGATGTAGGGATTTAGAAATTATAATTATTTTTTATAAATAATGCTCTTGAAAAGCATGCATTTCTCTCGATTTAAAAAAAAAATAAACTTTTTTTTAGTGGTCTTTGAAAATTAAAAATGTGAGGTATTATGGTTACTGAGTTGGAGGCTGACTAAACTTAACAGTAAATTAATTACAGATAAACGTATTAGCCTAATTAAAGATAAATTTTTTTTTTGCAACAAACTTTAATGCATTATTCTGGGAAAAGTCCCGTAAGTCCAGTACTGTTTAAATCTATTCGACCAAAATTAGCAAACCTAGAGAAAAACATACCTACCTATTAACCAGAGTCGATTTACGTGTGATGACGTCACAGTCCCATTTTTCGGCCATGTTATTATATTATTAGAACAACCGTTTACACAACAGGTTTTAATTATTATTAAGTTGTAACTTCTTTCACTTTAAATAACAAAAAAACCAATTAAATTACATCTTTTAACAAATCACTTTCAAAACAATGCAAAATGAAATGCGCAAATTCAAGACGCTACTGGATTGATCATCAGCTTGGATTTCACTCAGTCTTGCCAACTTTTCTCCGTGGGTGCCCTTCTTTGCGTCCCCGACCTCAAACCGCCTAAAAGTTAAGGATGTGTCGCAACCTATTTTCAGTATAAATATAAAGTAACCTTGCCTATTAACCCCTTAAAAATAAAAAAGATGGGCGCAACAGATAAAAAGTTATTAATAGTTAAAAAGTGTGCAAGTTTAGTCCCACACTGTAGATAGCAAAATAATATACTTAAAAAAAAATAATAATATCTTCTTGTTTTCCGAAAATAAAAGTAAGATAAGTAAGGTAAAGTGGGAGGACGTTTTAACAATTTGTTTTTTAACCCCACACTGTAGATAGCAAAATAATATACTGTTTATAAAGAATAAATACCATCTTCTAGTTTTCCAAAAATCAAAAAAGATAAGTAAGGTAAAGTGGGTGAACGTTTTAACAATTTGTTTTTTAACCCCATACTGTAGATAGCAAAATAATATACTGTTTATAAAAAATAAACAATATCTTCTTGTTTTCCGAAAATCAAAGAAAAATAAGTTAAGTAAAGTGAGTGGACGTTTTAACTATTTATTTTTTAACCCCACACTGTAGGTAGCAAACCCAAAAAGGTCTTAAAAATATTTTTTTACTAGTGATATAATATACAGGTTGTTTAATTTAAAAAATCATCAAAAATCACTTTTTGTCCTACCTTGTATATTTTAAGAGATTTTAAAAATCTTATTATTGATTTGAAAAAGTACAGAATTAACCCAACGAACTGATATAATTATTTATTTTGTACGATAAAATATAAAAAGTCAAGGGGTGTATGTTTTTAACTTGACACCCGGTACATTGCCAGACTGATTCAAAGTCCGTAACTATTCCTTATTTCCTACTTTGCCTGCTCCTCTTTTACAGCACTCCGTGCTTTGGTAAACATGTGGCAAGCAAACTCCGAAATAGTCTAATTACTTGTGGTTAGTTATTTTCAAATTCAACAATTTCTGGAATTTGTCTGAAGCGGGCCGGCCGGCAATGCGCATTTTGCCTATGCAAACCTAGGTATGACTACACAATGTACATTGCCGCTATCATACACGCCGTAAAAGTTCTATTCTACAAGGTCCGGTAATAGGTTTAAACTGTTTTAAAAAGATTGCCATGGAAATATTGTTTACCTGACAAACATCAAATAATGATAAAACTGTTTACTGTTGGAGATTTTGTGTAACAATGGCAAATTGGCCAAGCAATCAACGGATCTTTGCTGTAAAATCGTTTATTCTGACGCAGTCCATTGTACAAACTCGAAGAAACTTTCGATGTGAATTTAATTTGCCAGTGCGTGCTAACGGTACAACAAGGAATGCAAAGCCCAAAGTATTTTCTACTCCCCCAAATGCTTCCTCAACTCATAAAAGAACTCATGAAGAGATACATTCAATAAACATGACCGTAGATTTACTCACGCGTGCTATGCCCCATTTCTACTCCAATTAGCAGCAGTGCATTGAAGAAGGCGGTGGTCATATTAAGAATGTGATTTTTGCAAACTAAAAGTGTTTTAATTAATTTTCAGAATTATGTTTTTAGTTTTAGTAACAAAGTCGAAATATATTTTTGGTACCTTCACAGTGGCCCATTAAAATCGTTCAGTCCTATTGCCGGACCTTGTACCAATCAGGATTTTGTGTGTTAGCAGTCGAGTCGCAGGTAGAGTTTGGACAAGAAACGTTTATGTTGAAATCTTTTCTGGTACAATAACGCGTCAGTCAGAGATTGTTGTCTCTGGCGTCAGTCTTGCTTTGCCGTTTTAAACCATCTCTGTTTTACGCATTGGCAAAAATTGCATATGGTAATTTTGAAGTGGTGCGGTTAACTAAGCGTTCACAACGCTCAAAATGCACCTTTAACCGTTGGCAAAATGAGCGTTGTGAGCAATTAGTGGAACGCACCCTTAGTGTGTATACAATTTTAACATCGGTCATACACTTTTTATCGTACCAAACTTTAAAAAAATGCTAATGTTATTATCCGGAATTTTTTTTTATTATAATAAATACTAATGATATAATAAAACGATGACACGTCAAACTTCAACAGCTCTAAATATACATACGAGTAGACAGATTTACATGAAGTTCTACACGTGTGCAAAAAACAAGGCCTACTCAATACATGAACTCGTCAAATCAATATAGAACGTATTTACAACCCTTGATAATTTTTAAACAATCCTTTTATTTAGGAAAAAATGGGGTATGCTTTTGTGCGGTATCATAGCAATTCTACATACAGTGTGTCTACGTATGTAAGTGGACGTTATATGGAAGACTTTTTTATTATTAATTTTACGAAAAAAGTTTTTTTTTCTGAAAAGTTCTGCCTGGTCCAAAACCTAAAATGCAACCATCGGTATCAAATTTTATCAGCTACCTAGGTTTGGCCATAAATTTTAATTTTTGCTTAAGAGTAAAGTACCTGTACTTTCGCTAATAATAAAAATTGATATAAAGAAAAGATGTTTAGAATAAAAATTTATTTTAAAATATGCAATTTAGTTTATTTACAAAAAAATGATTTTTTTTTTCTTCTGAGATAATGGTGAAAATTAAGGTTTGTACATTAGTGCAATACATACATTTCATTAGTATAAATTTTATAGGACATTTTTTTCTCTAAATTTGGTGTTATATATAATATTGAAATAGGAAGAATGTACAATGCAATAATGTACAAACTTGAATTTTCTCGATTTTAGCAGATAAAAATAAAATAAAAAAATCTTTTCCAAATAAACAAAATTGCATATTTGGAAGTCATTTTTAATTTCAAACATCTTTTCTTTTTAACAATATTCTATATCTAATTAATTAATTCTGTATTGGCAAAAATGCAGGTACTTAGGCAAAAATTACAATTTTTGGCCAAAACCTCAGATGACTGACACAATTTGATATCTGATAATTATATTTTAGGTTCTGGACCATGCAGAACTTTTTATAAAGAATAACTTTTTTCGCAAAATTAATAATAAAAAAGTTTTCCTTATGACGTCAACTTACGTAGACACACTGTATAAATGTTAAAACGCAAGCACGGACGTATATATAGCTTTTTTATGAAGGGGTTTGACTATCCAAAAGACCGAAAGAAAATAGGGCCCCTCTTTCAAAATCCATTTTTTTCTTTAGTACTATTTACCTTTTTTGGTATCAAAAATTTTGAGGACCAATAAACAGACAAACAAAAAACTTTCCCTGTAAATTTCTCTTCTTAGTCATGCTAAGGGGTCCAACTCCCCAAAACCCCTCTTATATACCCCCATGCTAGCAAGTAAAAAATATATAGTGTCCTTGTCATGTTTTGTTACCATCTGTGTGTAGGAAGTTTTTTCCAATTTTTAAATAGGAGGTTTTGCTTTTAAAATATGAGAAACCTTTTAATTCTAAACAACTTTTCTATGAAATATTTTTGTCTAAGTTTAAAAATAACGGTAGTTTTTTTCTATATAATGTTCGTTAATTTGCGCTTACCTTGTATACTGTATACGCTATGATTTATTTTAATTTTCATTAGTATTTTGTAAGTTTCGGTGTATACAAAAACTTCAAGATTATTTTGTAATAAGATTTTAAAAACTATATTTATAAAATAAGATAAATCCACCTATATGTTTTTTTTTTCTATAAATACGTCAAACACTTAAGCTAAAAAGGTCATAAACAGGACCATTAACCAAGTGTTCTTACCTAAATTTTATACCATAAATTATGTTGCGGGTTTTTACAGTAAAGTCCAAATGTGGTTATAGATTCATTAATAATCGACTTGTCTACGCTTAAACGTCTGGCCACACATAACCGCATCAAGACCACACCTAGCCCGGATTTACGATGATAATGGAAAGAGAAGCAAATTAATTCGGAAAAATTCAAAAGCATTTTAAGTAAATAAAATTCTATCTATCTATCTATGTATCTCTTTATTTATTAAATTATCAAATCGCAACATTTTCTTTTTATTTTGATCAAAAATAAAATTTTACCAGGTACGCCTTTTAAACTTGACAAATAAACAGTAAAAAAATTAATGTCTGTCAAACGTTGCATTTATTTTTAAAATAATTTTTAGTATAAAATTTTCTTACCGAATCCCCCGCAAGCCCTAATTATTCTTCTTAAATTTTTTCTCGGTTGCGAATTTTTTAAAGAAAATTCGCACCTTCAAAAAATTTTTGAAAGTAATTAAAGCTCTAGGGATATTATAAGTGACAAAAGATTTTTTTATTCAAGTTTTTTTTATTGTTGTTTGTTTTGTGTTAAAAAACAAGTTGAAATACCTTGTATATTTTTTTAATTTTGTAAAAAGTTTCATTTTAATAAAAATGCCTTTTTGTTAACTGATATCCTTAAAAGGTGCATAGAACTTAAGTTAGTGGTAGTTCTTTTTAAAGAGCTCTCTTAATAGCTTATTTTTTTAAATCATGAGTTGATAACGTGGAGTATATAATTTTTTTAAAGTTTCTTTGTCTATATTATATCTTAACATGGACTATAGTGCTAAGAAAAGTTTACATGTTAAAGTAATTTGTTTGTTAAGTTAGGTAGCTAACGCAAACATCTTATCCAGGTACATTTACGACTAATCTAACCATCATTCCGGCTTAAAGGATTTTGAGGCTTCCCTTTGCTTTGAGGCGCCAACAGCCAAATTGGTTCGCTTAGAAATGGACAAATTACTGAGCAAATTAATGCTGAACTCTAAACAGCCAATGTTTTGGTTTTATTTGCAATTTGAAGCGGGTTTAAAGAACGAAGACGGGCTATAAAGCAGTCGAATTTAAAAGAGGGTCATCGAGGTACAATTTTTGGAGATAGCTACACTTCAATAATGTATTTCTATGGTTTATTTGTTTTCTAGATTTAAAAATGTAAGCAAAATATTATTTGGCTTTCCTCAAAAAAAAAAATAATAATAATGTTTTGTTTGAATGAAACGATGTATTTTTAAATTTGAATATGTTTATCAATATTGTTGTTAACAGCAGCAGTCGACTAAAACCAATAAAACTATTTTTCTTTATTAGGTTTTCCTATAACGTAGATATAAACCAGAGTAAACATACAGACTGTCCACGGATAGAATTTACAAGAGGAAAAATAGATAAAAATAGTATATTGTATAACGTGTAGGAAAAGCGATATATTTTTTGACGAGGTGTAAGCCGAGTCCAGCAACCTCCAAGAGTCCAAAAATACTAGTTTTTCTCCGATCAAAATTATTATGTAATTTTTGTTTTAGATGGCATAAAATATCTTCACTTATAATTTTCCTAGATCATGAATTATTAATTAAAGCTCGCGGGAGATTTGATAAGAAAATTTTATACCAAAATTATTTAAAAAAAATACAACTTTTGACAGACATTAATCTTTTTACCGGTTTGATTGTCAAGTTTGACAGAAGTACCTCGTAAACTTTTATTTTTAATTAAATATAAAAATAAAATGTCGCGTTTTGGACAAGACAGTCAAGTAGTAGTAAAGATAAAGTAAAGACCATTTAATTTCGTCCAATACAAAGAAATCAAAATCAATGATATGAAAACAATTTTTGGCCTTTTGTTAAAAAAGAAAATACAAAATTGAAGAACAAACATTTGTTGTAAAGTTCGCTAGTATTTTAGAAGATTGGGAATTTAACATGAAAAGGTTATACTCAGAGAACCATAAACAAATGTTGTAAAGGTAGATAATTATTTTTTATTTTAATCTTATTTGTAAATAGGCCTTTGCTATTTTGGCATTTGCACGTGACAGCTATCTAGCCAGCAAGTTTGCAGCTAGGTCTCGTGACTAAAAAAATCGAAAAATTCAGGTTGTCGTCATAACAACTTGTCAAAATTAAGGCGTTTTATTGACTTTAAACAACAAGTATACAATTTTCTTAATAATTTTATTTCGGTACTATATTTTACTAGGGTATCACATTGTCTTGTTAATTGACTTTGACACGTTATCAGTGAATAATAATAACTATAGAAAGCATAAAATATATTCCTGGCTATGGCCGAAAAACTACATCGCCTAGCAACCGAACGCATTCTTCCTACAGGAACAATGCATTTTGGCGGTAAGAAAACTTATGGGAAATATGTTGATTTCCATTCGTCCGAAGAAAAATTTCGCCAAAAGTAAACTACTTTTATTTTTAATTTCAAAGCAGAATGTCTTTTAGAAAATTTATTTAGAATAAAGTTTGTAATCGATAAAAATATTATTTCAAAATTTTATTAAACTCCATAAATTAGCGAAAATTCCTTGATTACATGCGTTTACAGCTGAATTTTTTTTTGCATATGAATTTGTGTGGAAGCAGGTACTTAAAAAGCAAATTATGGTAGTTAATTCTAATAAGTTTATATATTTATTTTATTTTAAAAACCTAAAATTATTAATTTTTGAGAACAGCACAATCAATTTCATTAAAAAATTGAAACCCCTGTAAAACAAATAAAGTAATTCAAAATGCTATTAAATACATTTTCTAAATGACATTTTGCCCAAAAATAAAAACAGGTGGTTTAATTATATTTTTTAAGTTTTTCCGCACCATGTATACAAATTTACCATTTTCTGTGCGTAAATCATAGTTTTTTCAAGCAAAAGATTTTTATCAATTTTTACTCTGGTTTATTCCATCCGGGGACAGAATGTATAATAGGTGGAAGGTGTCGTAAAGTATCTACCCGCCATATTAGCAATAATTTTTTTGACATCATCAAACCTTTTTGAGTATTATGTTATTAAATGGGATGGGTGTCAACACCAGTTATACATGTTACTTAGTTGTAACTTCTTGAACTTTAAATAAAAAACATTTAAGATCACATCCTTCAACAAATTACTTTCAATACAACGCAAAACAAAAAGCAAAAAATTAAGGCGCTACTAAATTGATTATCCCTAAATAAAGTGACATTACCAAGTTTTTCCAATTTTTTACTGTTAATTGCCCTTTCTTGCGACCCCGACCTTAAAAAGTCTAAAAACTTGGTTATATATAACCATATATACAGGGTGTCCCAACTCTATTTATACACGAAATAACTTTGCCCCTGTACAAGATACAAAAATAAACCTAAAATAACAAATGTTTATTTGGATACACCCTATATATTGACAAAACTAGTAAATATACAAGGTGTCTCAAAAACAATATTTTCATTGTCAAGTATTTTTTTCTAAATGGAGCACCCTGTATATTTTAACATATTTTGACTCTGTATTAAATTCTACATCAAAAATGCAAAACGCACTATATGTCAATCATTGCTGGTTTTTGAGATGTCCGCAGTATGCTGATATACTCATTAATGATTAAAAGTGAAGAAAGAAACTAATATTTTGGTTCCAAATATTTTTAAATAATTGTGTCACTGTCAGAGTGACAAATATTGTAATACCATGTATTTAATTACCTTTTATTGTAAGAACAACTAATAGGTATGTCAGCAACTTCAGCAATTTATTTTAAACACGTATTTACTTAATTGCACTAAAAAAAACAGCAGTACGTCAATTATGGCTTGTTTTTAGGTTAAAGGGTAAGTAAATATGTATCTAAAATAAACTAAAGCTGACTTACCTACCAGTAGTTTTTATAATGAAAGGTAATTAATTACATGTTATTATATTATTTGTCACTATGACAGTGACAGAATTATTTAAAAATAATTGTAACCAAAATATTATTTTCTTTCTATAATTCTAATTGTTAATGACTATATTAGCACACTGCTAATATCTTAAAAACCAGTCATAATTAACGTATAGTGTGCTTTACATTTTGATAAAGAATTTAATACAGAGTCAAAATTTGTTAAAATATATAGGGTGTTCCATTTAAAAAACCTACTTGACAATGAAAATTATGTTTTTGAAACACCTTGTATATTACCTAGTACTGTCAATAATAAGAGTGCAGCCAAATAAACATTTTTATTTTATGGCTATTTTTGGATCTTGTACAGGACAAAGTTATTTCGTGTATAAATAAAGTTGGGACACCCTGTATATAGCTCTTTCGGTATAGAAGTTTTAAGCTTTCGGCAAACAGGGAGCGCGACGTGACGTTAGCAAGTCATTAACGTGTTAATGTCATAGACTAAAAACCAGTTACAAAAATGCCACAAGCGTCATACAAATAGAGACGGCAATCAACTATCGCTGTCTAAATGCGTCGTTTACATCGTGTGCGAGCAACAAAAAGGAGAATAATTGAAAGTGAGACAGAAGTGGTGATGCCGTGGCATCTTCTTTACTGGCGAGAACTTTACAAAAACATGACAGGCCAGGCGGGTCGGCGCGGCGACGTGACGCTAGGTAAGGATTCAATGTATTACAACCATATATATAACCAATATATAAACACTGTACGTCGCCTCCAAATTATAAAATGACACCAGCATGGGCAAATCTAATGTAGGGTCGTGCTTGTGCACTATCGAAAATTTATTGGTTTTCGTGGTAATCAAGGTAAACAAACCAAGACTGTCGGCCATATTTGATCAGAGCCGGAGTTCGGGCAGCGTTTTGGCGTGTGTTCTGGTTAGTGTTCTTCTTGCAATATTTCTAGTTTAGTTGGGTTTTTTAGTGTCTTATAATGTTTTGATAACTCTTTCTGGTTTTAGGTTGTTTTGTGGCGTGTGTAATTTAATACAGCATAATTTTTAGAGCCGGTGCTGCTTAGTAAATTTTTACAAATTAAGTTCTGCGACACGCACTACCGACAATCCACACTGGCGTCATTGGCGAATTGAAATTTGAAACCTTTTTAGCTACATCTAAAAAAGACAGTAAAACTTCTCGTAATAAAAGTTACAAGATGCTTCAGCAGATGTAAGTTTTTTCAAAAAGCAATTCTGTTAGCCAATCAATGTGGATTTGGCACAAAAATTTTAATATCTCTTGAAATTTTAGATTACTGCAACTATCTTTTTGACTCGGGAGGATTTCATAGAAATCAGAACTTGCTCTGGAAATTGAAAATAGGTAATGAGTAATTGTAACAATTTCTTTTCAAGCCCTGAAAATAAGTTATAACTTTTTCAATTTCTCTGCGCTGCTGCTCCTAGATATATACAAATAAATGATGATTTTAAGTTATATATTTGTGGAGGATTTGGTGACCTTACACAATGTTTTAAATTATTGAAAGGCTCTTTATTTCTTGAGGTACCAGAATTAAAATCGAACTATTTGGAAGACGATTCAAAAATGTTTTATTATATTTTTTACGCTGTAAAAGTCAAGCTGCTCATATTATAATTATTAGCGCTGATACAGATTTTTCATCTTGGCAATTTTTGAGACATGCTAACACGTCTGAGCTGTTTAGGCTTGTGGTTTGACGGTCAATATAAGAAGAAATACATTTTAGGATGTCATTTCGCTGCTCAATCCCTGGGCAAAAACGTTTGTCGTGTTTTGCCAGCATTACTCGCTCTCAGTGGTTGTGATTCTACCAGCAGATTATAAGTTAAAAAAACGCTTTAAAGGCTGTATCCTTGGATTTTGTTCAAGAAGCTCTGCGATATTTGGAAAATCCATACCTAAGTATCGAACAGTTTACTAAATTAGAAACCATTTGCACCTATCTTCTTGCGAAAAAATTAAACGCTGATTAACTTCGACAAAAATTAATTTTACAAAATCTTGGCTTCGGCCTAAATTTAACATACATATAGATTAATACAGAAATAACTTTACTACAGCCTATAAATTTTAACTTATTACGCTATAAAAGAAGAGATGACAATTTACTACCACGACCACTTACGAAGCAACCGTTTCCGAAATTGGTAATATAGCCCTGTAAATCTTTTTTAAATTTTCATATCAAGACTTTTTTTATAAAAAATTGTTATTAAATTATATTTCGCTTTGCAAATTTATTAATAATGATTGCCAAAATGAAAAAGCTTAATTTTTACAGTTTGCTTTTTAATAACTATGTTAAATCTTAATTTTTTTTAATATGTATTTTTTTATCAAGAATTATTGTTTTTTTTTTCAGATGCTACCTATAAGTATTTTTAATTATTGAAAATCATAGGATATTGTTAAAAAACACCTAATAAAATCGTTTTAAAAGCATTTGTTTAGTCCATTTATTTGAATATTCAAAGAAGTAGGGTAAACAAAAAATGAACCAATTCGGCTCCTGGCAACATCCGGATTTATAATATGCAAGTCTTTATGAGTTCAAAACGATCTACCATATGCGGTCCTCACATTTTGCATACTCAACACCCTGTAGATCTCGGTCCATAAGTTATGAAGAAAATACTAAAATTTCTTACAATATGTCTTAAGAAATGGGTTAGTCATTAAAATTCCTGGCGTGGCAAATTTAGGGTAATAATTTCTAAAAGAAAAACATAAGAGGGCAATTTATATGCATACGCCTCTGCACATCCATAATTTTATAACCTTGTTTACCTGCTAAATTAGAATCGTCTCCCAGTTTTTAAATTCATTTTTCAAGTTAATTTTCCAGAATGAATTCTAAAAAATGTCCTTTTAGCCTTTTCTTTAGTTTATCAATGAACATAATGGGCATCTTTAAATTTAGAATTTTAAATTAAACAAAATTGGTATTTCGTCAGGAATTAATAAATCAAAAAATGTTCGTTTTTTAAATTAATTTGATTTAGTCTTAAGTTTGGATAATATAAATTATCGTTGGTCTAAAAAGTTTTAATTTACGTATTGGGAATTATTAAACAAAAAATGTTTACCTTTTCGTTATTCCAACATACAGGCTATCCGATAATGGCACGTAAAAAGTCGCAAATGGGCATTTCTCTGTAAGCTCGTACAAATGCTGTCCAAGGTAAATATTTTTAACATTAGTCAAAGATCCATATCCTATTTCAAAGAAAACTGCGTTCGGTAAGAATGTCAACTTCTCACTTAAAAAACATTTCTAAATATTTTAATTTTTTTTCTATTATGCAGATAGGGGACTGTTTAAAAATTCTTGGGACAAACTTTACAGGTGTAAATATAATAAAATGAATAATGGAACCTTGTTTTACGAAAACATTATTTAAATAGATTTCTTTAAAATATAATAACTGTTTATTGTATGAACTTTCAACAATTTCTTAGTAAATCTAATTTTGGGTGAAAATACAGTATTGGGAACAGCCAGGGGACTAAACTTTTAGACGTTTTATCACTTCTAGAAAAAAAATAAAACAGTTATGGTTCTAAGAACAATGGGCCCGTAAAGTTTTAGAATTAGAGTTTTATTAGAAGTTGATAAGTGATACTTATTTAAATATTTTACTTACTTTTTGTCAAAATCGGTCGAGACAAGCCGATTACAAGTTTACAGAGAATCGCCTAAATTCTATAACCAAAAATTTAGTTGTCCAAGGATAAGTTTGAGTTACAGAGTTGGGTAATTTAGACGTTAAAGGGCTTAATTTTATTATTTTATTTTGTTTTATAAAGGCCACTTTTTAAGTAAACTACAACTTTTTGTAAAAATCCTAATCTTGAAAATTACGGATTGTTTAAAGAACATAGTTATAATAAATTATCTTTTCATATTTTTTTAACGACCTGTATAGTTACTACCAGGTGTTTTAGATAACAATAATTCAAAAAATATTTTATTCTTCTATGAAAATTTAAATGTTACTACGATACATAAGAATTAATTTGCATCTTTAGTACATACAGGGTGGGTCAAATTAAACTTGCACGCTTTTTAACTAGCAATAACTTCTTATCTGTTGCGCCTATCTTTTTATTTTTAAGAAGCTAATGGGTAGATATGTTTTCTCTAGGTTTGCCAATTTTGGCCGAATAGATTTAGACAGGACTTGACTTTTGGGACTTTATTCAAAAGAATGTATTTAACATCGTTGCAAAAGGAATCTAATTTAGCTACAATTAAGCTAATACGTTTTTCTTGTAGACAAATTATGGTAAATGATTCAGTTAAAGCGAATCTGTTAACAATTTGAGAATTTAGGAAGTATAATTATTTTTGATAAATAATGCTCCCCAAAACCGTGCATTTCTCTCGATTTTAAAAAAGCACTTTTTTAGTGTTCTTTAAAAATCAAAAATGTGAGGTTATCATAGTTACTAAGTTGGAGTCTGATTAAACTTAACGATAAATTAATTAAAAATAAACGTATTAGCCTAATTGTATATAAAATTATTTTCTTTGCAACGAACTTTAATGCGTCATTCTAAAAAAGTCCCGTAAGTCCAGTCCTGGTTAAATCTATTTGACCAAAGTTAGCAAACCTAGAGAAAACATATCTATCTATTAGCCTCTCAAGAATACAAAAGATGGGCGCAACAGATAAAATATTATTAGTTAAAAAGTGTTCAAGTTTAATTTGGCCCACACTGTTTATCAAAATGTAGGTAATTAATTGTATTTAATTATGCATTAATAAAATATTATGTGTTGTAAGGTTTTTAAAGAATATTTAAAACTAAAAAAAAATGCGTAAGACCACCCAAAAAAAATACTCTGGTCAAAGTGGCACCAAACCATATATTTGCCATTTAGATGTGTAGAGTGTAGTTTTTGTAGATATTAAAATTTTTGTTAGAAATGGCAACAACTTAATTGAATATATAAATATATATTTTTTTAATAAGAGATTTATTTTTATTTTTTTATGTTAAGTTTAACCTTTTAGTCATATGCCTATAATTTTATTATTCAGAAGAATCTGAATGTCTAGAACTTATTATAATTAATATAAGATATCCAGTAATATAGCATGGTTTATTTAAAAAAAATTATTTATAGTAAAAAATATCCTAATTGGTGGACGGCCTTGTACACCCTAGGTGAACGGCGCTATCCAACCTATCGGCCATCACTGCCTATTGGTAGGGACTTAAAAACGTGACGTTTTTAGGCATACCTTAATATAAACAATAGATTTAAGCAATCAACGCCGTTTTTAATAGAGACTTTTACTGACACTTTAGAATATTCAAATTCGCTTAGGTAGGCGAAGCTTCCCAAATTTCCCTATACAGTGTGCGTACATAAGTTAGCACCATAAGAAACTTTTTTATTATAAGTGTTACCAAAAAATCATTCGTTATAAAAAGTTCTGCATTGTCCAAAACCTAAAAGGCAAACATCAGATATCAACTTGTATCAGTTATCTACGAGATTTGGTCAAAACCATATTCTTTTCTAAAGAATAAAAAAGGTACCTTTTTTTCCTAATAATAAAATTAGTTAATAAATAATAAAAATTGTTATAAATAAAATATGTTTAAAATAAAAAAATACTTCTAAATATGCAATTTTGTATATTTACAAGAAAAAAAATATGCGATAAAGGTAAAAATTTCAATTTACCCATATACAGGGTGTTACAGATTGTTGTTAAAATTAAAGGGCAGATTTTATTATTAAAAATATAAAAGATAGTTCCTATAAACATGCGTCCGAAAAATGCGTGTTCTCAAGAGAGAGGGTGTTAAACTTGTAAAAAATATGTATATTTTTAAATATCCTAAATGTTCTTTGGTTTCAGCTTTTATGTCTTCTATTTTTTTTGTATCTTGTTTAGTTTAGGAGAAGAAAATTAAATGCGCCTAATTATATTTTTGGACCATAAAAGAGCATGCGAACTTTTGCTTTTAAAAATTAGGTTTGGTAAAAGGTGTGTGGTGAAAGGTACAAGGGTGTCATCTAGAGCACATATCAGGCAGAATGCAGAACGCCGTAAACACCGTTGACAAATGGTGCAAACAGGAGAGACTCCTTTTCAAAAGAGGTAAAATATTTAGGAGTCATCTTTGACCAAAAACTGACCCTGGGACCACACTTAAGCAAAGTCACCCAGAAAGCAAAAACTACCCTGGGTAGATGCCGATGACTTTGCGGAAAGAACTGGGGACTCAGTCCGAAGATGAACCTATGGTTATATAAAATGATCGTCAGACCAATGATAACTTACGGTTCAATTGTCTGGGATGCAAAGACGCTACAAAAGACGGCAATAAAGCAATTACAAAGTATAAAAAACTCGCTTGTCTCTGATTTACGGGGGTCATGAAATCGACCCTACTGTAGCACTGGAAGTGCTGCTTAACCTACCGCCACATCACATATACATACCGGGTGAAGTGAAAGCGATACAATACCGTCTCAAACAAGGCCAGAGTCCTATCATAAGACAGGAAAGGGCCATACAATGGAGATTCAAGGAGGACCAAGAAGTCAACTTACTGTGTGAGATGCCTTCGGACAAAATGGTACCAAGCTACTGGCTAAACAAAGGTTTTCAAACCTTGATACCGGACAGAAAGGACTGAGTGGCAGGACCTCCCATTAAAGCCGACCTAATCTGGTACATAGATGGCTCCAAAACAGACCAAGGAGTTGGAGCAGGCTAATAGGGGACAAACCAAGGACCAAAATAAACTTGGGTCTCGGACAATACCCTACTTGTGTTCCAGGCTGAAATTGTAGCCATAGAACAATGTGCTAGGGAAATTATCAGAAGGAATTATGTGGATAAAACCATAGTAATTTACTCGGACAGCCAGGCAGCCATCAGGGCGATCAGGTCATGCAAAATCAGCTCCAAGCTGGTGCGGGACTGTGTAGTTGCCCTGGAAGAGGTGGGTGCGTCCAACAAGCTAACCATTGCCTGGGTACCAGGACACAAAGGCCACGAAGGCAATGAGGAAGCTGATAAATTGGCAAAGGAGGGAGCTGGCAGGACGATGCCCTACGGCGGTATTCCGTCATGCCAAGTAAGGTCATCTATTAGATCATGAATTATAAGGGAATCCCAAGACTGGTGCAGAAGAACACCAGGACAGCGTAAAACGAAAGTATTCATCAAGGCTTACTTGCCGGAATTTACGAAAGACCTTCTGAATTACAACCGGAAGGCAGTAAGAATAATAGTGGGTCAATTAACAGGTCATTGCAGACTGAATAAACACCTGGAAATCATAGGCCTGGTAAAAGGAAACCTATGCAGGTTCTGCCAGGAGGAGGAAGAAACCGCCGAACATGTATGGTGCTTCTGTGAAGCCCTTTTGTCGTCCACGGTTTGCAAAGCTGGGTGAAGAAAAACCTAAAGCGGCAAGATTTACCAAGGAGCCGGTTTCAAGCTTGTGGAGTCTGATTAAAAGACCGGCTTGGACAGCGTGCTCTAATCTATGGACAGAGGACATACATTAAACCTGAGGGGTTACAGTGATAGAGGATATACAATCCACCTCCTAATCTAATCTAATCATCTAATCTAGGTTTTTTTATCAGAAAATATGTAACAAAAACAATAAATTGGGTTTATATCTAGTCTAACACTTTTTAGTAAAATAAGTGATTTTGATTTTTTTAGTATTTGAAAACACTCTGTATCTTGTGAACAAAAATGAAAGTAAAGTCTGGGCCCATACTATTTCAGTAAATGAAACATGGAAAAGTTTTGGAGACCAAAAAGTTTTTTGCCTCCAAAATGGGCCCTCTCACTGTAACAGGATATACTTTGTTACAGTCGAGACTCTCCTTGCTATACTTTTTTTTGTAACAAAAACCACACCTTTAAAGACGGGCCTTTCTCCCTATATTATATCCTTTCTGTAGTCAGGCTCCCTCTTTTTTATTTTCTTCTAAAATTCCACTTACTAACCACAAAAAAAACTACCTTATTTTCAATTTAAAGAAAAAAACCTTGGGGCCCCTTCCAACTAGGGACCCAGAGCGGACCGCCCTCCCTCGCTACGCAACTACATAGGATGACTTTAATTTAATAATTTGACACTTGTGATACTACCGTCTTATTAGACGTTGATTTACGGAACGGCTAGTGGAAATATAGGATACAAATTTCGTGTTTTAATATTTTATGCAAACGGAAATCGAATCGAAACGAGAATCAACCTTAAGATCTTTAAAATGCGCCCAATGATTTGGGTTTCGGCAGTAGCTGAAATCACTTTTTCCACACTTATTTAAAACAGATCTCATGTGATTTTTTCGTATTATACTGTATATTCTGTTGTGCTTTGTAATTTTTCAATGGCTTAAAATTTTGATTTTTTTAATTACCTTGCCATCATCGGAGAAAAAAATTAAAGATATACTTTTTGATCCTTTTTTGTCATAGGTTACACACATACAGTGTGTCTACGTAAGATGGTGGATCACATTTTTTATCAAAACCGAAATTATGTGGATTTACAATTAGTTAATTAATAGAGAATGTGATTTTGATGCCATTTTTATCCCTATTTTATAAGGCTAAAGATACCAATGCATGTTTTATTAAACATGGAGTTAGGTGGTTTTTAACAATTAAGGTAACCATATGCAATCTTGTTTATTTAAAAAAAAGAAAAAAATATGTTTTCTTTCTGCGATAATGCTGAAAATTTAGGTTTTAACATTAGTGCACTACATTTTATGATTATAAATGTTCAATTACAGTTTCAAATAAACTTTTAAAATTTATTGTTTTCAAAACAAGAGGAATGTACAAACTTACATTTTCTCGTTTTTCTGAGAAAAAGAAATTATGATTTTTTTAAATGAACAAAATTGTATATTTAAAAGTTATTTTTAATTCTAAACATCTTTTCTTTATAACAATTTGCGATATTATCAAAAATACAGGTACTTTACTCCTAAGCAAAAATTACATTACATTACACATTACAGGCCAAACCTTGTAGATGACTGACACAATTTGATATCTGATGATTGTATTTTAAGTTTTGGACCCTGCCGCATTTTTTGTAAAGAATATTTTTCGTAAAAATAATAATAAATAAGTTTCCCATATGACGCCAACTTACGTAGACACACTGTAGGTTGTGTTTTTAATTCTGTAGTAAGTTAAATTTTATGGTGGCCACTTTAATAATTAGGGCTAGAATGCTTTTACAAAATACAAACCAATTTATTTAATTCAAATAACAAAATACAAATTCCATTTATTCCTTTTTATTACATTTTTGTCCAAAAATCGCGGCCCATGAAACTTAAGTCTGACCCAAATAAAAAACAATCACACATTCAGTTAGAGTCCTTCATTAAGTCGAAGGCTCAATTCCATCGTAATAATTAACTTTTATTGTGTGACGTTTTTATTGTTTTTTTATTTTGTTTTTCCGTCAAATTCCATAATATAGACGCTTGTTGTCGTTTACGATTTTTTTATTTTTGTTTTATTTTTCGTTGCTTACTTAATAATGTGGTTAATTGGTATTAAAATTTAATAGAGAGTAAAAGCCTTTTTACGTAGACTTTTATAGTTGGGGTAAATTATGACGGGATCTAAAATAGTTTGAATATTTTTTCTTAATACTTAATAAATAATAAATACAGGTATGATCATAAAAAGCGTACAAGGATTAAAAGAGAAATACCTTTCCTAATTTTTAATTTTATATAAAACCCGTTTCTAAACTGACTGTTAGAAGAAAGTTAACACATGTCGTAGGTTTTTAAAAATTTATTTTATTATCGGTCGTATTCTGACTAACTTTATCAGACTAATAGCAGCTAATGTTAATGCTTTTGGCATTGGCATTAGCGGGTTATCAGTCTAATAAAGTTACTCAGAGCTTGGTGAATACGACCCTATGTCAAGCGTAAACATATAATATGTAAATAGAAAGAAAAGACCAAGTTTGTATATATATATATATATATATATATATATATATATATATATATATATATATATATATATATATATATATATACATATATATATCTATATATATATATATATATATATATATATATATATATATATATATATATATATATATATATATATATATATATATATATACATATATATATATTTATATATACAGGGTGATTCACGGTCGATGGTAGGTTAGACGTTTATGGAAAACAGAACGCAGAATTTTTCTGAAAATTTAACATCTTACATCTTCTTACCTGTTCTATCGATCTAAAATATTTTCAGCGTTGATAGAAGCGACGTTGCCGCTTCTATCAGAAAGTCCTAGAAACTTTATTTTTTTAAATGGAACACCCCCTATATTAACAAGTTTTTTATATTCGCCCTTTTATTATAAAACTTTTTGTTTATATTGCCTTATACCTATCTCTATCGGTTTTTGAGATAAAAATAATTTGTGTTAAATATGGTGCAAAACATGGCCCTAATTAAACTTAAGTAAATTAGTGCTCTCAATTCATGAAAAGTTGATATTTTTGTGGTAGTTTAGACAGACACGATGTATTTAATTTACACCGAGAAATCGACTCATATCATACAGGGCGTGCTAAAATTACTATTATTTCCGTTATTCTTAAAAGGAATCAAAAGATCATTTTTTCAAATGAAACCCCCAGTATAATACTCAAAAAAATTAACAAAAAAGTATTATAATAAAAGGGCGAATATAAAAACTTGTTAATATAAGGGGTGTTCCATTTAAAAAATAAAGTTTCTAGGACATTTTGATAAAAGCGGCAACGTCGCAATGCTGAAAATATTTTAGATCGATAGAACAGGTAAGAAAATGTAAGATGCTAAATGCACATCAGTAAGTATACTATTATGGTAACCAGAACTAACCAGAAAAATTCTATGTTCCGTTTTCCATAAACGTCTAACCTACCATCGACCGTGAATCACCCTGTATATACATATATATATATATATAATATATATATATATATATATATATATATATATATATATATATATATATATATATATATATATATATATATATATACAATTTTAAAATTTAATAATGAATTATTAAATTTTACAATTGTGTCGCTATGTGTGTAATATATGTATACTAAAATCCTTTATGTGATCGTCCAAAAATGTTGTGTTTATGTTAAATTTTAACACTGACTGGACATGGAAATTTCTATCTAATAAGTTCTGATGAAGGCCTCCCGAAACGTTAAAATTAAAATAATATTTTATAAAGAAAATTTTGTTTTATCTGGCCTTTAATCCCAAGAATATTGAAATAATAAAACAATATACGTATAGAAGGCAAAAAGAAAACCACATCTAAACTATATATATATATATATATATTTGAGATAATTGATGTGGCATTTCTTACTGACAAAGTCAAAATGTGTTAAACATTGCCACCCAAATATTTTTAAAAATCTGTTTTACGCAAAAGTAAGGTAGGTAACCTCTTTTTTATTTTTTGTTCAACTTTTTTGAAATATAACTTGTGTTAGCAAAAAATAATATAAACAAGTTTTTTTTTACGGGTGTTAAAGCAAAAATTTTATAAATTTAAAAATTTTTGAAGACCTATGACTGAATTAATGGTACTTTGAATTTGTTTCATGTACCTACCCGGTGTCTTGAAATAAATGTACACCCACTTTATCTTTTTTATTTTTTATTGCACAAAAAATGATATTAGTGTTTTGGGTTAATTTCGTACTTTGTGAATCTTATTTTATTATCTCCTTAGATAAACAGGGAATGACAAAAATTATGGGTATTTAAATAAAATAAAACATATATATTATATCAGCTATAAAAGCATCTTTAAAAATATTTGAAAAAATACTGGATTTAATTTATCTTACTTTATTAGTTTTGGAAATATGGCCGTTCAAATTTAAAGAATAGGTAAAATTTAACTAGGTATATCATGACAAATTTTTGTAATAATGTAAATTTATGACCTGACACCTGGTATTTAGATACTCACAAAATCATAAATTAATATATTTCTTGGCCGAATTTGTTTCCTATTTTTCTTATGGTCAAGATCTTCCTTTTTGTTGGTTTTTAAGATTTTTGTTAGATAAAACACTTGATAATATAATTCCTACAACTAGTAATGAATCTTGCAGTGTTATTTCTTCTAATAAATTCACTTCTGGGAAGGAAATGCAATTTTCGTTTTAGCTGCATGTTTTCCATTTTTCATTGCCTGTAATTAATGTATTTAATTTTGTATTTGTTAGATCAATCTATAAAGCTAATGCTATATAGGGCAGCGACTAGTGGGCGGCAATGTAATTACATTAAAATTACTTTGCAGAGATTGAAAAGTCAGACAATGAAAAAATATTTACTAATGTGTGTGATATCTATACGTAAGGCCGGATTTAGAGGTGTGGAGGCCCTGGGGCAATCTTGTTGTGGTGGCCCCCTAAAAGGTAAAGTAAATTAAATTGAAGAGCCAAAAAAAAGGTCCTTGTCAATAAATATTGTCACACCCTGATTTGAGGTGTAACTAGGGATGTAGCTCAGGTTTAAAAATGAAAGATGTAAATTAAAATAATCACCTAAATTTATTTATTAAAATATTAAGATTAAGTTTATATTACATATACATAGGTTCAGTGATGGTAGCACATTTTAGAAATATAAAAATATAAATTACAATACTTACATTATTGCAGTAGCCGGACGGACCCCAACACTCAGTTTATCGAACATCGCTAGTTAATTTCGACCGCGCGCGTTACTTGTCGATACCGGATTCATTCCAAACTATTTCGCGATTTACCGTGTTTGGCAATTCTGCAGATTTGGCGATTTTTTACATATCCTGGGAAACAATAGGTTTATGAACTTCTAAAACCGCCAAAAGTGCAGAATAAGTAAACTTTGTTTAATTTTGATATTTTACGCAAATCAAGGGGTTTGGTGAAC